>CANHBR010000004.1:0-45061 GCA_947458855.1 Monopis laevigella | reverse complement strand
CTCGCGCTCATTTTCAGGATGAACCATGATTATTAACCTAGATTTTATACATAATAAAATTGCTAATTTATTAAGTCCTAGCAAATTTTTTCTCCAAGTTTATTAATATTTCATCAATGTTATTAATTTTTTTTTGTTTGTAGTTTTTTTTTAGTCTTTGATTTTTTGTTTGTAATAGTTTTATTTTTAGGCTTTGCTTTTTAATTTTGCTTTGGCAAAATCTTAGTTGGCCTTTGAGTTTCTTCTTTCTCGGTGTTAAAGAATGTGAAATGGCTGTTGGTTCTATATTTTTAACTTCATCATCTCTTTCTGGCTGAATTATACTGTCAGCTGAATGTTGTTGCACAGGAAACTGTTCAAGTTGTTCTATAATATCTTTATGAAGTCGATTCTTCTTTTTCGGCTGTACCTTAAACTCGGAACTCTCCAAACCACCTTGCCTTTTTGAAGAATTTGCAGCGTTCATTTGTGTCTGAAACCAAAATGAAAAACAATATAACAAAAACAATGAACAGGAGGAAAACTAAATTTAAAATAGTGTGAAATAGATTTGATATTTAGTCAACAAAATACTCTTTTTATCGGTTATCTTATTCTTATAGAACAATTGACTATTATGAAACATTTTAATATCATATCATAAACACTTCCAATGCCTCTATGTATGTAGTAATAAAAAAAAACATGGTAACTTACTTGATTAAAAAGCTTAACGATTTTCAAAGTTGGAAATGCTGTTAGTTTTGTATATTTGTATCCTTTATTTGATATTAAAATATCATCTTCTATAAAATGTTCAGAACATATGGTGCTTGATTTTGTTGGCATCCAATTTATTCTACCTGTAGCATCAATCCATTTCTCTTTGACAGTGGCGTCTTTGGGAAACCCAAAAATATTTTAAATGAAGGTTAGAAAGTTGGTTAAGTTCTTATTGATGACATTTCAATGATTTTAATGAAATTATATATAAACCGCTCATTGTAACAATATGGTAAATGGTAAGTAATGGTAATGGTAAGTAATTGTAACAATGGTAGCCTACTAAATTTTAATTATTCAATTTTATAAACTATTAATTTAAATTTCTATTTACAAACAACTGTTACTGTGTCTAAATATGAACACAATTCTTCGTAATATAAAATGGCTGCTGCGCTATAAAGATTTTGTTATGTATGTGTTTTAAGGTAAACCAACCAAATTGTGCTGACTTCTACGTATAGGGAGTCTATCGTTATAAAGAGTTTACACGTACATTTTATTATTCTAAGCCCACACTATTAAAAAATTGTATGCGATACAATATGAATAAATATTTAAAAAAATATGTAAGTATATAATTTTGTATAACTGTCGAAACTGTTCCTTCTTTTCTTTAAATAAATAAGTTATATCGATAAGCACCCACTACAACACTAACCGAGTAGCAAGAACTTTTAAAATCTAATTTTCAATCTAAAGTATACTTTATTACAATTACGTAAGGTTGATTTTAACTTCATTCAAACTACAATTATTAGTAAACTAAAATAAGCTAAGGTTTTTAAAGAATACTAACAAAATCGTACTTACCGATGATACGAAACACCTCCATTACGAAGATTTTTTCTCCTACTATCGTTTTTGCACTCCAGAATGCAACAATACGGCATATTTGCAATAATAATGCGGAAAAATCAGGAACGGCGCGAGACTACCAACTCGAAGCGATGTTAGACACGACTGATAACGATTGGGATCAAATAAGCGTAGCTACGCTTAATTGTGCCACACTAAACACGCCTACTTTGCACTTCCACTTGTTTTTTCTATTCCGTGCTACCGATGCAACCGTACCCGGCGCGCACGTCGCTAGGTTACACAGATTCAAAAAGAACTTAACTTTTATGGTTCACTATTTACTAATTTGTACACTATTTTACATTGATTTAAGGTTTAACTTTGATTGCACTTTATTATTTAACTTTATTAAAACTTTGCAAACACGTCTACACATTACAAGATCTCCTATACAAATGTAAGATGCGCGTTTCTTATCATACGGCGTAAGTGGTATTTACATGATTTTACTCCCGCTTCCCACAGACCACCGAAAGCTCATTTTTAAGATAAAGTTCGGACCATTGTCAGAAAAAAATTCGAGCGACTTTCCCCGCCGTAAGATAAAAAAGTTTTAGTTGTAAGTGTTTCAGTTTTTTAAGGTCATTAAAGTGCAGTGAAACAGAGCTGAAACAGTGGCAAACGGCTGAAAACACTACTCTGTACCAAATACCAAGTGACTTGACAGCAAGGTTGATTTCCATAAGTATTTAAACTAATACGACCTCTACCTTAGGTAGGGAGGGGTGGTATTAGATACCGACTTCTACTGCGAGGAGTATAAAGGGGTTCTGTTATAGGTTAATGTATTTTTTTAACTCAGAGGGAACAGAGATGCGAGGATCCATTAGAATTACGAATCTCGCAAGTAACTGGTAATTCCCAAAGTTTGCACGTTATATTTCCATAAATATTGATCCCTAGCTTTACCCCAGTGGCTTCGTTAGTCAAAGTGAACGTCAAAATCATTTATTTCATGTATCTTTACAGATATTTCTGAGTAGTCAAAAAAAAAGTTTAACAATGAAGCCTTAGAGTGCGTTTGGTTAAGAACGACAATTATTTATTACGCGATGGAATGGAAATCTTAATATGAAAAATACTACCGAACCGAACACAACTAGCGTAAGGCTAGGTGGTTAGCTGATTCCATTGCCTTTCAATTATTATCTGCCATACAAGGGAGCCACCAAGGCGAACCAGCAAGGCGAAGCACTCTAGTGCTTCGCCTTCCTGGCAACACTAACAACAAACTAAAAGAGGAGCACAGCTATTGATTTGCTTATGCTATATTGCATTGTGTTACTCTGGGAATTTCAAAATATATGACATGTTCGGATGGGACATCCGTAATAGGGCGGTTTTTGTTAAAGTATAGATAAATTGGTTGGAATCTCGCGACCCCTTGGGCCGAGATTGCTGGTGATGCTGATGTTGAATTAAGTGTAGTTTTTGTTTCTAAACTACCACAGTATTAAAACAAAAAAAAAAACAATTCGGTCGAAGCATTTTCATGTTTTTGCGGGACCGACGCACGGCAATCGATTTTTATTAATATACATTTACATTTAATTATGAAGTCGTGTTTGTGAACGTCGTCTACATAAGATAATATTTTAAGTTTGTTTTTTTGTGCAAGTAAATATAGTTAAAAGTATGGATATATTAGAATATCTAAAGTGAAAATGAAGTGTTGTTTTTTAAATGTTATTGTTTTGGTTATTTGTAAGTTTTATTATTATTTATTTTTCGTTTTTGTTTGTGTTGGTTATAAGTACCTACTAAAATAAGCGGTCTTTGTTTACGCACTTAGGATTCCGTACAACTAAAGAAAATAAGGGAATGAGGAGAAACTATTGATTATTTTTATAATTAATAGTTGGGTTTTGGAAAGGGTGTTGTTATTTTTACCTTGTCGTAAACGATGACGTTCTGAGTCTAAACCGAACAAGTGGTCAGGTCGTCGCAGTTATGAGTTATTGAAACCCATCTATAAACAGATCCGCTGCATCAGTGAATGGGTACCATGGGCGCCGTGAGGCATCCGTGAAGTTTAATAAAAATTGATGATGGAAAACTTTCCACGCCGACTGCAGAAATCAGAAAAATAATATTCTGTACTTTTAAGGCACATGAATTGCAATATCGGAAAATATATTTCTGATATTGCAATTCCGGAATTGAGTGACGGAATATTCCAAAAGCCGTTATTCCAATACTAGCTGTGTTATACATGCTTCATTTTTCTTTCATTCCATGTTCATAACATAGAAATGCCTCATAGATTCCGCAGCGCACAACCTCGTTGGATGACATTTTCGTAAAGAGCGGATGGAAGAAGCGCGAACTTCTTCTGTTTTTTTATCTGTATGACACAGATAAAAAAACAGAAATACATGACGTTTTGTGTGAACATGGAATGAAAGAAAAATGAAGCATTCACTCGATTAAACGTTCACTAGGGGTGCGTTCGAGTTCGCTATTATTTTCGCCCAAAACGCCACCAAACGTAATACATTGCTTGTTTTATTACAATACCAAGTATTGAGATAATGGCAAACATTCAATGTACGATATTTAGTGGCGTTTTGGACAAAAATAATAACCAACACGAACGCCCGCGCCGCCTATACAGAATAGCAGCGGCGAAAAAAATTTGTTATAGACAGTGTTGCCAGACCGTAGTAAAAAGTACGGTTTTCCGTGCTATATGTCCGTACCTTTTACGTACCTACTATTTTCATATTTTGTAAGTAAGTTCCATTATGCAGAATTACATACGTTACCTAGGTATATATATATTTTTTTTAAACTACTTTTTTTCGTCCTTTTTGGTAATTTTATAATTTAGGAATTTAAGAACAGGTGGGCAATTCTCGCGCTTTCGACATTCATCTCGATTTGAGATTTTGAAACGAAAAATGACTAAATATGTTTGTATATTTATTTATTTATATTTATTATTTATTTCGTTTAATGTTCGATATTTTTGAACGAAAAATGGCATATTTAGTCATTTTTCGTTTAAAAATCTCGAATCGAAATGAATGTCGAAAGCGCGAGAATTGCCCAACAGCCACCTACTAGCCGCGTGTCGAGATGGTGATAATTTTGGTTATTTGAATAATATCGTCACTTTTCTCTTCGTTTTGCTTACAAAAAGGGCATTAAAAATTTTTTAAGTAGGTACAAAAACTATAACCAACTTTACGCTAAATGCCACTTTAGGTTTCGCGAAACCACTACCTTCATTTTCGAAAAACCGTACCTTCAAGTGAAAAACCGTACTTTTTTTAAATCCTACCGTACCTTTTTGTAAAACCATAGGTACTGGCAACACCGCCTATAATGGTCCGCCTGATTTAATATAACATATAACCGTCAGTTTTATTGAAACTTAAATAAAAATTTATGCTGAACTAAACGAAGATATACCGATTATCTATTTTGTTCATTTACGTACGAAGTAAGAACTATATTCCAGGTAAAAGGTATAAAGATCACATCGGTTAACTTTTCTTTTCCTTTGGCGTAATGCCGCCCTTGACATTTTATGCATCACAAAAATTATAGTAAACGTATTTTTAAGTTTTTGCAATATTTCATAATGTGAGCTCTATTACTCTTACGGATTCCTACCTCATACTATCATTATTTATTAACCTTAATAATAAAAAAGGTCAATCTTGCAACTTGCAATACTTATTTGATCAAGTATTTATACCTAGGGAGGTATAATATTAATGGTACACATAGTATTTACTTTAGGACTAATATTAATTTATTTATTTTAGGACAAAAGATATCCATAGCTACCCAACACGAAAACGCAGCAAGTGCTATGGGTACTTTTTCAAGAAATCCTTGATTGTTTTTGCACTCTTTAATAATTATTTTGTTTGTGTTTTAATTCCATAACACTATTAAAAAATTGTCTCGCGTAATCACCAAATACATTAGGCCTTTTTAAAATCTGTGAGCTAAGAACGTCAATACCGCCAACCGAGCCACTTGAAAAACTTCAGTGAATTTGATTCGGATACATTTGGTATTTGAGGAAGTAATAGCGGTTTTGGGGCAGGTTGCTCACCACGGAGATTTAACTATGATTTAACTATTCATTATTTGGAGAAAAATCATTGATAGAAAAAGAAAAGTACCTACACGTAGGTTACGTAGTACTCTATTTTATCTGTGACGTAGATTTATCAGTGATCGGATACATTAATACTTTCTTAAAAGATTTATACAAATTTTAGGTAAAATTCCACCTTTAGGAGCTACAACTTACACACTAAGGTACCAGAGGGGAATAAAGGCCACCTTATTTTAAATCGCTTTAAGCCCTTTTTTATTAAAAAATAAATATTTCATAAAGCCGGAAAGTGTTGCTCTTTGAGACTTTAAAGATACATTAAAAAAAAAATATATATAAAAAAAAAAAATCATACACCGTTATTAATATAATATCATAAACAAAATAGTGGTACTAGATAGTCTATTAAAGCCCGGGTTGTTTATTAAGGCCCAAGCATTTTTTTTAATCTTTACGAAAAACCATAAAACCATATTAAATATTTTATTGAATGCATTTAAATGTATACACTTATCAATTTATAATTATATTAGGTTTATAATATCTGTAGGAATAGCAATTTTAAGCCAAATAACTTTATAACTAAAACCGGGCCTTATTATGCGCTGCATGTGGGCCTTATTATCCGCGCTTTTTAAACTTATTTTTGTAATAAGAATCACTAAGGATATGGATTATACTGGATTGGTCTTAGCTTTAGGCGTTTGTGTATTTTGTTTCTTCTAATAATGAATAATATACATATATATATATATATATATATAATATCTTCACGGGTGCCTTACGGCGCCCGAGACCGCCTAGACGGCCCCAGGGTACTCAGCGGAGGGGTTTTAATCCTGATATGAGTTGAATGGAAGTTTATTCTTATAAATAATAGGTAGGTAAAATGTTCCGCTATATTTTACATAAATTTTTAAAACCGTCAATATAGGTGTAAAAAATCGTAATTTTATTTTACAGATTTACAAAGCACGTGTTGTTTTACTACAAATAATATTAGATTGAAACGGGTAAGTCCTATCACATGCGCTATTAATTATGGAACCATGGTTCTATCCCTTCGACTTATATTAATTTTTAGATAACAAAAATCATAACAATTATGACTGTCATGTCGGTGCAATTTTTAAATGTCAGCAGACTAATAAATTGCATCAAATATATTATATCTATACTAATATTATAAAGAGGAAAGATTTGTATTTTTGTATCTTTGTATGTTTGTAATGAATAAACTCAAAAACTACTGGACCGATTGCAATAATTTTTTCACCATTAGAAAGCTGCATTATTCAGAAGTAACATAGGCTATATAATATCACGCTAGGTCCTATAGTTGTGGAGCAGTAACCAAAAATGTTTTAAAAACGGGGGAAAAGTATCGTTTCTGAGGCCTTCCGTGGCGTGCGCTGAGCATATAGTTAAAGTTATACAAACCCGTGCGAAGCCGGGACGGGCCGCTAGTATTATATAAATTGCATAAATAAATAAATTACCTATAGATAGCTTATTTTGGTGGGGCCTGTAGTCGACTTGACGCTCATACAAACATACTTCTAATATTGCTGTTAGTCGAAGTTTTTTTTGCATGTTCGTAATATAAACATATCCGTTGGCGTGTAACATAATTATTGTAAATTTGTAGTTATAAGTATTGGTGAATAATAAATAAAAAAAAAAATTGTACGCAAAAATCTTTCTGTTGTGATAAAATATTTTTCTAATATAATAATTAATAATTTTTATTTATTTTTATTCCGTAACAAATAAAAATAATATCTGTGTTGGGTAAAACAGAAAGAATAATTTAACATTGGCCAACAAAAATATTATTTTAATTCTGCGATAAACAGTAATTGAGTATTACTGGAAGTGCGAAAACTTATTTTGTATGGAGAACGCGGAGTTCGCGATTACGAATGCAGTTCGACTTGACGCCCATATAAACATATTTCTAATATTACACCTTGGCTATTAGTCGAATTTCAATTGTCATTTATGTACGCAACAATTTTTCTGTTGTGGGTAATAAATATTTTTGCAATAAAATATTAAAAAACTTTTTTGTTTAGAAAAAAAAACAATACAAACCCAAGTAACACAGAAAGATTTAAAATACAATGACCGACAATTTTTTTTTTATTCTGCGACAAACATCGAGGGCGAAAACTCATTTTGTATGGAGAACGCGGACTTCGCGATTTGGCATATCATTTTGTTTTTTATAGTTCGTATTTAATCGCATTGAGTGACTAAAATATCGTAGTACCAATGATATCAATAAGAGTGTCCCCTACCACTCGTAAACAAAGTCATCGATGATAGTTTTATTTGTTATGAATGAATGTATTTATTATGAGAACGGCAAGGAATATTGTCTTAGACTAACCAAACGCTACTTGCCTTTGAACAAGTAGCGTTTTATTTGAGCACGACATGTGACTTTGCATCTACCTGATGGTGAGCAGCCCTACAAAGGTCATGATTAATAATAATAAATACAGAATTTGAAAGGTTGTACTTGAGGTTGTACCGATCATATGGAACAACTTTTGCCATGTTATTTTAACATTGCTAGTTTGCATGGAGAAGGCAATTTTTTATTATTATATATTAGTTATTTCCACAAGAAGGATTACAATAATAGATCTCTTAGTACAGTTTGTTACATAGTACCTACATATTTTTGAGTCAAATTACTATGCATTGTTATATAGCATTATTGTCGCTCCCTACGCCCAGGATTTAGTTTCGGGAGGTTCAAGCTTCGCTTAACTTTCTGTTTTTGTTTTATATCATTTTTGATGAGTATTTATCCTTACTGACCATTAAAAAAAAAAGCATGACCATAAATTCCGCGCGTACCGTTCTTTACGTTTCGGGGGGAGTTTAAATACGCGCATGTGAGTGACCCGGCTTTAAGAAATGATTTTTTTTCTATACTTACCTACATACTAATTATTTTTCTCTTTTCAGGCGCCATTTAGTTTTAGAGATTTTTTTAAACAAACATCAAAAACAGTTTTAGAGGCTGCTAAAAAAGTTAACGTTGAACAAGTCAAAAAGGTAATAAGTAGTAATAATTGAGCCTTCCTCACGACCCTCAATAAGAGAAAGAAATTATCCCTACAATAGGGAATATGCATGTTTTTTTTTATATTTAATTATTTGATAGAGTACTACATTAAACCCTAAAGACAAATATTAAACATTTTTTAAAGGGTAACACAAAAATAAAAGGGTTTAAACTTTATCTGCTACTACCGCAGTAAAAAACGGTACATCACTAGCCGCCATTCTGTGACGTCATTCGTGCTTAAAAAGCATATTAGTTTAATGTCATCGGTTTAAAACCGATGACATTAAACTAATATGCTTTTTACATAATATCATCGGGAACACTGCGGCTAGTATCAGTCCTATATTCCGGCCTGCCATCTTATTCACAATTCCTATTATACCTAGTCTTGCCATATATATTGTAACAAAGAAAAAAAATTATATTGAAAATATCATTTATTACTTTTACAGTGTGTTTAGTTTAATACATAAATATAAAACAATTAAAAATATAAAAAGCTAATTCGAAGTGGTCTCCATTGGCTGCAATACCGTCCTATAAACGTTGAGGCCAGTTATCAATAGAAGCACGCACTCTTTCCATGGGAAAATTCTTCACTGCCAATCGTATGGATTGTTTTAGGGAGTTCAAATTATCATGGCGTTTAGAGCAAGCCGTACTCTCTAAAACTGACCATAAATCATAATCCAACGTGATCGTGAGCTTTATGATCTGGCGCCGAGTCTTGCTGGAAGGACTATACTTGGTTATTGAACATGGTGTTGTTAAGGGGCTTAACTACCTACTTAAGAATGGTATCTTGATACACTTGTGCCGATGTTTTAGCTTTTTCACAAAAATATGGCTCAGTCACTCCTTCATAGCTAACACCCCACCAAACCATCACTGAAGTCGGATAATGCCCACGTTGCACTCTGTCGACTAATTGGAAAGCTTCCTTAGAGCTTTGAGCCTAAATATGGCCATTTTGTTTGTTAAAATGTTGCTCAATTGTAAAAAAATCTCATCCGTAAACAACAATTTTCTGTGATCTCCCTTTGCGTAACGCTTCAGTAGTTTAAATTATCAGTTAAGAAATGACTGTTATAGGCTGCAAGTCATCTTTTAAAATACGCAACATGGTTCTAGGTAGATAAAATCTTTTGCTTTCACTCCGTTTTAATATCGCACAATATTGTACAATGTATTGGCGCCAAAATGAGAAAACACAATGAACAATCGTACAAAAATGACAGATTCCAAATTCAAATGTAATATTTTTTTTATTTTTAATTGTAACAGTATTTATGGCCAGACTATGTATAATAAATTTTTTTAAGGCAGAAGATATTATAATAAATAGGTCAGGAAAAAAGTATTTTCGTATTTTTCATGTATGATTGCGATATGTGAGTTGTGATAAAATCTCTTTGTTGTAGTGATTGTATCTAGGTGGTTTTAATACCATTGTAAAAGTGACATTTTAGAGAATAAAAAATAAAAAAAACAATTTCCCGTTATTTTCAATTGTTTTTCTGTCTATCAAAATGAATGAATGATTAACACGAAATAAGGTGATACTGGGGTTAGAAGGGCATCGTACATTATAAGCTTTTACCGCCACACCGCCATGAATACGATCGATTCGGATCTCTACCGCAGATTATATAGTAATGTCTAATACGGAATCTCTACTGCCAACAGGTGATGAGACTCAAGCAAGAAATTGACAAAAACTGTTCGCAATTGATCAACAGAAAGAGTGTGGTCTAGTGTTGCCCGTATTTTGAGCGTAATTTTAAATGTCCCGCCCGGACTGATTCCCATATTTCAACCGTGCTCGATAGTTTGTGATCAAAGCAATATGTGCAAGTTGTTCTAAAAGTCCTAAAAATTATACATTACCAGGATCATTCATTACCAACAAGTTATCGAACAAAATGGCACATTTATATTATAATTTGTCAATAAATAAATAAAATGTATTGAATTTTTATATAAAATACGAAGAAACTTTTTGGCGACCTAATATTTATGTTACGTATACCAATTAAATAATTATTTATTAAAAAAAAAATACGATTTCATAGAAAACTCCTTAAAATAAACAATATAAATCTTGTCCGTGTGGAATGTTGGCAAGAACACTGGCTGCATTCCCTCGCTGTATCGCAATGCTGATTCTTTGACGAGGAATGAGCCAGGCATCGATTCGTCTGAGGAGCCAGGGGTACGAGCCAAAGAACACGATCGCCAATCGAATAGCCGCATCGATCGATAAAATGTATAGAAATTTTACTCTATGGATTGATCTTAATCGACGAGAAACGTCAAATCCCATACATTTGGCTTTCAATTCGATTATCGATTGGCTCTTTGGTAAGGGGCCAGCACTCTTGTCACCGATAGAGGCGATTAAGCTCGTTACGTATTATCTACGTTTTAAACTCTATAAATTGTATTCCAGGGTTGGGATAATGTGAGATACAAAGTGAAAGATGCTGGACATAAACTACAGGAGCACGTGGAGAAAGTAAAGGACGTCGAATATCATGATAAAATAGATAAGGCTAAGGGAGTATAGGGTTTTCAGGCCCATTATATCATGTTTCGGTGTTTTAAGAGATCTATCTAATCCCAGTGACGGATTTACCTGCAGGCTGAGTAGGCTGGACCCTAGGGCTGCATATTTTAGACAAAATTTGGGACGATCTGTGACATGACGGCAGCAAAATTGAAATAGTTGGTACTGGCAGCAAATTTGTAAATCCGCCACTGTCTAATTCTATTACAACCAAGTAGAATAAAAAAACTACAGTGATATGAAGTAGACCTTCCATTACAAGTGACCCATTTAAAAAGAAAAAACTTACTGTTACTTAAATACACATGCTCTTCTGAACTTTATGACAAAATGCTGCTATAGATTACCTATAACCTTCTGCGATGTTTGCGATGTGGGCCTATCGCGTAACTGCAATGGTAATGGTAATAGGGTTCATTTTGACATTTGAAGTCCATTAATGAACATCAAAACATCAATTCGTATCGCAGAACGCAATGGGAATGGAAACCCATTATCATTATAAATGAATCCCATTGAACGATCGAAATATGATAGTTCATACAGATTAGAGCGATCGCGTAAACTTATTGACAGTTGAGAATGATATTCATTACCATTTTAAAACGTCAAATGAAGCAGGTCACTCTTGTCCAGTCGGCATCAATATCATATTTTTTTTATAAACGAAAACTTTGTATTTTTATCGGTAAAACAAAAGTTTTCATTTAAAATAATAAATCAGTAAGCAGGTATGATGCAGTGAATGTCATATAATTATGTACATTGAAATTAATAAAAAAATCAAGAATAATAGATTGTTTAAAAGATCAACTTTTTTGTATTTTATTTGTAACATTAATTAATAATAATAATAATCTCACATAACTATTTATGAAAATTCGTAACCAAGCAACCGAGTGCGTTCAGATTCATCACAAGTTACGTTTTATTCGAGATTCCCTATTACGATGCTTCTATGGGCTCTTATTCAAATTAGAATTACTTTTATGTATAATATTATAGAAGAATTAAATACTGTGATAAACATTTAAAGGAAATAATATATTTTATATATTTAATCTCTTTTCGATATTTGTCATGTACTTGATGAAACAAAACGCAATTGAATGATATAAATTTTTGAAAGCCATTACGATCCAAATGTTTACACGATCGGTCCTATTTGCTTCAATGCTAATGGGAATGGCAATGGTGATACAAATGAACTTCATTCCCATCGAAGTTACGCGATAGGCCCACTGTTCATAGTCTGTATTTTATTTTCGTATTGTAAATAAATTATCTTTTTTATATAACACGGTTCCGCCTTTTGTCATAAAGTTGAGAAGAACTTTATGTGTATACTAATATAATTAGGAGAAAAGATTGATTGTTTGTTTTTTTCTAGATAAACACAAAAATTACTGAAACAAATATCAAAAATATTTCACCTATAGAAAGCTATAAGCCCACAATCTGCTTTATCTTACTTTAGGTTTTTTCAAAACTACACGTAATAAACTCTTGCGTACTTAATTTAAACACTATTATATCTATAATCCATAGCAGATTTGTCCCAAAATATACTTCGAGTTACCAAGGCCCCTATCGTTCCCTTATGATCAAATATATTTTGTTTATATTTGAACATTGCATGTAAAAGTCAGAATGGATTTTTAAATGCCATTAACTATTAAAGTATGTGTTGTACTAAAAGTTTTTTTTTTATTTGTTGACATTTTTTTCGTACTCGTCTACCACAAATAATCTGTTATTTACTAAAAGCAAACGGTTTTCAGAATTTGGATAACATACGAAGTAGAGCTGATAGCTTGCAAAAGATAGTAGAAGACAATGCAAAAAAAATATCGAAAACCGATTGGAAGCCATCTGGGCAAGCCTTCGTTGAAAATTTGAAGGACTCCATAGTCTCCAAAACGAATGATGTAAGTTGATTGAAATATTAATAGACCAGGTACCTATAAACAAAAAACAAAGAGTAGAAAATGCAATGTAGGCTTATGTTCCTTATTAACGTTCTTTTCGTAGATATTTTTGACCAATCTTGTGCTATTCCGGAATGTACCCGCACTAAAAGATGGTGATACATATGTCGCACTATTAAAATGTGGAATGCTCTACCTGCTTGCGTATTTCCTTCGTCATGAATAGGCATCTTTAGCCGGCATAATGAATGAAACTAATACTTACAATACTGTTCTAAATACTGCTTGTAGGTAATCTTTCTAGGACCTGTATACTGCTTTCCATCAAATAGATATAAGGTCATATGCCGAGCTCCTATAATATAATAATAAAAAAATATATATAAATATGTCTCATGGAGGTGTGTTCTAGCATCAGTAAGTGAAATTGTTTTAGTGAATCTTTAAAGCGATGTATGGGTTTTGTTGCGTCTTGTATTTAAAGAATGATGGGCACTTTGGTTAGGTGTACCCCTCCAATAGTAATACATAGTTGGATAGAATTGTATAATAATAGTTGTTATGGGCGCCTTGGCTAATTCGTTGTCCGTTTGGAGATATAGCGATCTGAACATTGCTGATCTTTGAAAAATAAAAAATAGTTTTAGGCAGACAGAACCGGTTTTGTTTTCACTGGGCGACTTCTAGGAGCTGGGGAAGGCGGAAGGGGTGAGGTTGCGTACGTTACGTATATACATAGTCTGAGGCTCTACCATGAGTTTGCGCATTGTAGACACGTAACGTATTCATTTACGTATACGTGAGCAACAACCAATAGGATCGCTTTATTTTTGGTAACAGGATTGAATAAAGCGATCTAATTGGTTGTTGCTCACGTATACGTAAATAAATACGTTACGTTTCTACAACGCGCAAACCCATGGTAGAGCCTCTGGCCATAAATACTGTTACACAAATTAAAAAAATATTATATTTGAATTTGGAATCTGTCATTTTTATACGAATCTTCTAAACTTGTGTTTCTCTTGTGTTTTCTCATTTTGGCGCCAATTCATTATACAATATTTTGTGATATTAAAATGGAGTGGGGTGATAAAGTGAACCGAATCGCTGTGATTGCATTACACTTGGTATTAGTCAAATGTTTGTGTACCGGGCTATTAATAGGTACAATGAGACCTCCTCTGTTTGTGACAGAAAAAGATCTGGCCGTCCACGTAGTGTTTGTACGAAAAAGGTGGTCAAATAAATTACTATATACAAGAACACATATTTTCCATTGTTCAGAGTTATATTACTTCGACTATCAAAGATTTTTTTCTATACCAATGCAGTTTAAGCGCCTCTCACAACATTAGTAACCTTACTGAATAATATAATTAATTATAATAAAAAGAAAACTCAACATTAAAATAAGAAATATCTTATACCTAGTCACAGAAGAAATAATAGTACAAGTAACCTAGTTTTGCCATAAATATTGTAACAAAGAAATTTTTTGAATGTCAAATCTATTGAAAATGTCATTTATTACTATTACAGTGTGTTAATATAAAAAGCTTATTCGAAGTGGTCTCCATTGGCTGCAATACAGTCCTTTAAACGTTGAGGCCAGTTATCAATAGAAGCACCCACACTTTCTATGGGAAAATTCTTCACTGCCAATGGTATGTATTGTTTTAGGGACTCCAATTATCATGGCTCTAAAGCAAGCTGTACTCTCTAAAACTGTCCATAAATCATAATCCAGCGGATTAAGACGCGACACGGCCAGTCTTCAGCTCTAATGAAGTCCGAAACGTTCGCTTCCAACCAAGACTGCGTGGACCGAGCTTTATGAGCGGTGCTGAGTCTTGCTGGAAGGACCATACTTGGTTATTGAACATGGTGTTGTTAAGAGGCTTAACTACCTCCTCATGAATGGTATCTTGATACATTTGTTCCGATGTTTTGATACCTTTTTCACAAAAATATGGCTCAGTCACTCCTTCATTGCTAACACCCTACCAAACCATCACTAAAGTCTAATAATGCCCACGTTGCACTCTGTCGACTAATTGGGAAGCTTCCTTAGAGCTTTGAGCTTTTTTTTTTATATAGTCATTTTGTTTGTTAAAATGTGCTCAATTAAAAAAAAAAACTTAGTCTTAAACATTTTTTTTCTGTGACCTCCCTTTGCGTACCGCTTCAGTATTTGTTTCGATTTTAACACCCTATTCTTTTTTTAATTATCAGTTAAGAAGTGACCAGCAGGGTTATTGACTACTACGTTGACGTCATTCTGACGTAGATCAAGCTTGGCTTCTTAACAATGGCTCCAAAAAATTTAACAAAATTACGTCATAAAGATTGGCGTGCGAGCGAACTTAAGACGCGTAAACAGTGCAGTGCGTCCCTTATAGGCTGCAAGTGCTAAGTTATCTTTTAAAATACGCGACATGGTTCTAGGTGTTATTTACATCTTCCGAGATAAAATCTTTTGCTTTCCGACAGGATTTCTTCGAATCCCTTACTGCTTTGACCACCTTTTTCGTACGACACTACGTGGACGGTCAGATTTTTTTCTGTCACAAACAGAGGAGGTCTCATTGTATCTATTAATAGCCCGGTACACAAACATTTGACTAATACCAAGTGTAATGCAATCACAGCGTTTCGGTTCTCTTTATCACCCCACTCCATTTTAATATCGCAAAATATTGTACAATGTATTGGCTCCAAAATGAGAAAACACAATGAACAATCGTATAAATATGACAGATTCCAAATTCATTGTATTTTTTTTATAATTTTTATTGTAACAGTATTTATGGCCAGACTATGTATATAAAATTGATTGCTATTGGAGGGTTATACCAGCCCCCATACATTTTTGCTTATCATCCTTTATTTGAGTGGATGTAGAAACTATTCTATGTGAACAAGTTTTTAAAAGTGACTTGTAGACATTTGTAATACCTACCTACTGTTTTAAATTTGTTAAAACTATGTAAAAACATTTTTTTATTTCAATTAAAAATTATTAAAATCCTATAAACCCTCTCTTTTCGAAACCCAAATAGGTATAAATGCTATTTTATTAGTTTAACTTCTGGGTTTAAATCGTTCAAGCAAAAGACATTTTGTTCAACTACTGGAGTTTTTATACTATTTTAAACTTTTTATTGTGAAGCGTAACTTATAAAATAGTTTTGTTAACCTAAAGCAGCAGTCGCAGATAAATGAAAGTATTAATCAAATATTATACATCAAAATTGCGTATACATTAAATGTTTTAAAACTCATAATCCAAAACATAGATAAACATAGCAACATAGAACATAGCTTTTACTATGTCTACTAAAAGCAACGATACCTGATATAAAGTATCAGGTATATTCAATTTAGTTATTTATGGCCTATTATGTACATTTTAAACTCTGTAAATTGTATTCCAGGGTTGGGATAATGTGAGATACAAAGTAAAAGATGCTGGACATAAACTACAGGAGCACGTGGAGAAAGTAAAGTACTTCGAATATGATGATAAAATAGATAAGGCTAAGGGAGTATAGGGTTTTCTAGCCCTTTATATCACTTTTCGGTGTTTTAAGAGATCTATCTAATCCCAGTGACGGACCTGCAGGCTAAATAGGCTCGAGCCTAGGGCTGCATATTTTAGACAAAGTTGGGGCGATCTGTGACATGACGGCGGCAAAATTGAAATAGTTGGTACTGGCAGCAAATTTGTAAATTCGCACTGTCTAATTCTATTACAACCAAGTAGAATAAAAAAACTACAGTGATATGAAGTAGACCTCCCGTTACAAGTGACCCATTTAAAAGGAAAAAACTTATTGTTACTTAAATACACATAATGTTTTTCTGAACTTTATGACAAAATGCTGCTATAGATTACCCTATAACCTTTTGCGATGTTCCTGTTCATAGTCTGTATTTTATTTTGGTATTGTAAATAAATTATCGTTTTGTCATAAAGTTCAGAAGAACTTTATGTGCATACTAATATTATTAAGAGAAAAGATTGATTGTTTGTTTTTTTCTAGATAAACACAAAAATTACTGAAACAAATATCAAAAATATTTCACCTATAGAAAGCTATAAGCCCACAATCTGCTTTATCTTACTTTAGGTTTTTTAAAAACTACACGTAATAAACTGTTGCGTACTTAATTTTAACACTATTATATATATAATCCATAGCAGATTTTTGTCCCAAAATATACTTCTTCCTCCACTTTTATAGCCCCCCCCCCCTATCTTTCCCTTATGATCAAATATATTTTGTTCATATTTGAACATTGCCTGTAAAAGTCAGAATAGATTTTTAAATGCCATTAACTATTAAAGTATGTGTTTTAAAGGTGTTTTTTTAATTTGATGACATGTTTTTAGAACTCGTCCACCATAAATAATCTGTTATTTACTAAAAGCAAACGGTTTTCAGAATTTGGATAACATACGAAGTAGAGCTGATAGCTTGAAAAAGATAGTAGGAAACAATGCAGAAAAAATATCGAAAACCGATTGGAAGTCACCTGGGCAAGTCTTCGTTGAAAATTTTAAAGACTCCATAGTCTCCAAAACGTATAATGTAAGTTGATTGAAATATTAATAGACCAGGTACCTATAAACAAAAAACAAAGAGTAGAAAATGCAATGTAGGCTTATGTTCCTTATTAACGTTCTTTTCGTAGATATTTTCGACCAATCTTGTGCTATTCCGGAATGTACCCGCACTAAAAGATGGTGATACATATGTCGCACTATTGAAATGTGGAATGCTCTACCTGCTTGCGTATTTCCTTCGTCATGTATAGGCATCTTTAGCCGGCATAATGGATGAAAGCAATACTTACAACACTGTTTCTATACTGCTTGTAGGTAATCATTCTTGGACCTGCATACTGCTTTCCATCAAATAGATGAAAGGTCATATGCAGAGCTCCTATAAAAATAAAATAAAAAAAAGATATAAATGTGTCTCATGGAGGTGTGTCCTATCACCAGTAAGTGAAAATTATGTTTTAGTGAATCTTTAAAGCAATGTATGGGTTCTATTGCGTCTTGTATTTAAAGCAGTAGCTCTTAACATTTTAGTGATGAAAAAATTTACGTCTTGCCATGGACCACCAACAATCAATTTAAATAAAGCACACATAAAATTGTAAGTTATATAAAAATAAAACAATATATACAAGCAACAGTATATATTGTTTTATTTTTACGAAAATTTTACATTACAGAGCTAACTAATATATTAATGGGATTTTTGTGACTGCACTCTTTACTAACTTCTGAATCCTTGGTTCTGTGCTACTTACTAAACAAAGGGGCAACGCATGTCGGCATTGGCATGCAACCGATTTCGGTGCTTATTATACAGTATCAGAAGCCCTGAGAACCTCTGCTCACATAGATGTCGATGAAAACAAAGTTAGGTAACGTATAGCAATTTCTCGACTGTTTGGGAAAGAAATTGCATTTGGCTCCAAAATCTTCGAGATTGATTCCTGCTTCAAATGTATCTTTCAAGTTACTGTCGTGCGTGCTGTATTATAATTCTTCTTGAATTTTATCAGTAATCTCTGAAACGGTAACTATAAAAGGATTGCGTATCAGTTTCCGAATACCTTTGTCCTCGCTGTCAGGAAAATTGCGATTGAATTCACTTTTTAAGTTTTTCAAATGGAGTATGTTGTTTGTTTTGCATTTCTCATTTAATTTTAGAGCACTGGCTGTTAATAAGTTTATTCAATGTATCAAACGCAGAAAAGTATCCCCTTTCAACCTTGATTATCCATAGCTCGATTTACCGATATACCTCCTGATTTTATCTTCATATGCAAATTAATTTCTCGTAGTCGTGCCTTGTAACTTCATATTACCTGACCCTTGCAGTTACAGGTTAAATTTATTAAGTTGCGCGAAAAAATCTACTTACCAAATAAGCAAAACGTATTTGAAATTTGGACTCTTGCGTGATTATGGTTTACGGCGATTAGTGTACGGCTTTCAAATCTAGCGACAGCGTGACCGCTGAATGAATCGAGTACTAGTATACGTCACTGGATGCATCACACAGGTGTAAAGTTTATAAGTAACTTGTGCTATTCTTTTTATGCTTATTTAACTTGTGCTTCTGTGGTAATAGTTAGGTGTGATCAAATGAATGAGATACAGTGATGGTAAATAACTTGTATCCGTCGTTGTGCCGACTATTGTCACTGACTTATCTCACATTTTAAGAATGGCTTCGCTGACCAATTCGGGTGCTTCCAAGAACCATCAGTGGTCCGCGGACCACCGGTTAAGAACCACTGAAAAGAATGATGAACACTTTGGTTTAGTATACCCCTCCAATAGTTGTACCCCTCCAGAGTTATACATAGTTGGATAGGATTTTTAGAGTACAATAATAGTTACTATGGGCGCCTTGGCTAATTCGTTGTCCGTTCGGAGATATAGCGATCTGGACATTGCTGATCTTTGAACATTAAAAAATAGTTTTAAGCAGACAGAACCGGTTTTGCCTTCACTGGGCGACTTCTAGGGGCACTATAATGTACATATTTTTTTTAATTAAAAACTCATTGGTACACACCGGAATTCGAACCAGGTGGGCAATTCTCGCGCTTTCGACATTCATCTCGATTCGAGATTTTTAAACGAAAAATGACTAAATATGTAATTTTTCGTTCAATATTTATGTATTTTTTATTTATTTATTAATATTTATTATTTATATCGTTTAATGTTCGATATTTTTGAACGAAAAATGGCATTAGTAATTTTTCGTTTAAAAATCTTGAATCGAGATGAATGTCGAAAGCGCGAGAATTGCCCACCTGGGACTTAAGTGTTTTTAAGTCCCAAGGTCTAACCAACTCGGCCACCACGTATATTTATGCATTTTTATAAATTCCTTATCAGGTAAATAAAAAAATAAAAAAAACTGGCATTGGAGAGCAAAACCTTGTGCCAAACGCGGTCAAAGGCCTTAGAAATATCTAAACCAACTGCCAAGGCCTCCCCACATTTATCCACTGCCTCGCCCCAAACATGCGTAATGAACGCGAGAAGGTCACTCGTTGATCTTGCTTGGCGAAAACCATATTGGCGATCATTCAGGATAGAGTGACCTTCAAGGTATCGCATGACCTGTATATTAATAATGGTTTCTAAAACCTTGCACAGGACTGAGGTGATGGCGATGGGGCGGTAGTTATTGGGGTCGGATCGATTTCCCTTTTTGGGAATTGGTTGCACATTGGCTACTTTCCAAGCTGCAGGGTCAACTCCAGAGGAATAAGAAAGGCGGTAAAGTCGAATGAGGGCGGGAGACAACTCAAGATAACAGTTCCTTAATACAACTGCAGGAATACCATCAGGACCACTGGCCTTCCGAATGTCAAGTGAATGGAGGGCCTCGCGCACATCACGTTGCCTAATGCGAATATTAGGCATTGTGAAGCCACAGTCGGTTATAGTAGGTGGAAGCGCGCCTCCATCATTGATTCGGGGTACCCAGCGGAGGGTTTTTAATTCCACCTCGTCGTAGCCGATGGTATGAGTATACACCGAACAAGTGGCTAGCTAGCCACGATGTTTTGAATAGACTCAATAACCCATCTATAAACAGCTTCACAAGTTAGTATAGTATAACCGGGACCGACATTTTAACGTGCTTTTCCAGGCACTATAGTGGTGTTGTCAAACAAATATATATAATTTTAAATTAAAAACTCATTGGGACCCACCGGGATTCGAACCAGGGACCTAAGTGTTTTTAAGTCCAAGGTCTCGCCAACTCGGCCACCACGTAACTTATATAATATTTGCTTGAAACACTCCAAGGTTCGAACCGGTGAATTTAACAAATGCTTTGTTATTACTAAAAGCAAACGGTTTTCAGAATTGGAATAGCATTCGAAGGGGAACTAATAACGTCGGAAGGATCATAGGAGACACTGCTGGAAAAATATATGAAATCCATTGGAAACCTGAACCAGAGTTAGATGGCGATTTAAGAGACTCCATAGTCTCCAGAACATATAATGTAAGTTCAAATATTAATAGGCAAATATTTTTACAGAACAAGGAAAAGGAATAGAAATGGAATGCATTTATATCAAAACTACATTAATTAATACATTAACAATGTAAGAAATTATTATTATATATTAACTCGTCAGTGGGGAATCCAGGCGGGATGCATTTAAACAACGCATTATACAGGGTGAATTTGAAAGGATATACTTTGGGCTAATATGAGGTTCTGCTCATCAAATCGAACAACTTTTCCCATGGAACCATGTGTCGCAAATGAAAAAAATATTAACTTCCCCATACAAATTAGTCATTTTAACATTACTAGTTTGTATGGAGAAGGCAATATTTTTTTTCATTTGCGGCACATGGTTCCATGGGAAAAGTTGTTCGTATTAATCAGTAGAACCTCATATTAGCCCAAAGTACATCCTTTCAAAGTCACCATGTATACTTAATTATAGTCTACCAGAGGCCCTAGTGGGTTTATGGTTCTCACTGCGTTAAATGAGTGCTCTCCACCAATAGGATCGCTTATATTTTTAAGCCTGCCAAAATAAACTAATCTGATTGGCGAAGAGTCCTCACTTACTGTTACGAGAACGTTAAGAAAAACTCTCACTAGGGTTTCTATTATTATATTGGTTACAATCGCTACCTTCTTAAAGGTAGCGATTTCTATTTTTGTTTTTCTAAATTAGTAATGAGCAAAAAAAAAACAGGGGTTTCTACCTCCAACGCCGTCCCCTGCCTATTCCCCGAGCCAAATGTATATATTTCCAAAAATTTCGGGAGAGGTTTGAACCCCAGAAACCCGTGGGCGCGGTGAACGAGATTGGTAATATTCGGGCGCGTTGAGTTTGTTTCGCAGTTTTTTTATTTTATTTATTGATCGAAGCGATCGCAATCACGACCCATACGTTTGGTGGTCAGTTAATTTAAATCAATACCCTCAGTTGTCAAAGTTTGCTAGAATTTATCTTTCATCACCTGGCAGTAGCGTTTACTGCGGGCTATTTTCAGAAGCTGATCTGGTATACGAAGCTAAGCGGAGCCGATCTTACCAACAAATGCGGAAAATGTTATATTCGTTCACCACAATTTGTCACTTGTTAATTTTGAGTACTAAATTATAATAAAACAATCATTTTTTACGTGCAATTATAAAAATAAACGGTATCTATTACATATTATATTGTATGATTTGCCTATGTAAAAAAAAAAAAATCAATTTTGCTATCCGGAATCCGGCAGGATATTGAATTACTATCCGGATTCCGGCCGGATAGTGAAAACAATACCAAATACCGGATAGTTACCTAATATCCGTTTCATCTCTAATATATACATTGAGTTTTTACATACATTTAGGCATATTACGCCGTAGAACGTTAAGCTAAACTTTAACCAAAATGTCTCAATGTCAAAATGTCAAAGTTGTCTGTTAATTTTTAATCTAACCAGGCTTAGCGTTGTGCGCTTAATCACTCTTTGCACACTGTTTAACTAATAAATAAATGTGTAATTATTAGAAAAACAATAGCGATGAATTGTGGTTTGATTGCATTTCTACTCTCTTTCTCTTTTATGTGGGTATAAATAATTTTGAGACTGAAATATATACTAACAGTTTAAATTGTATTTTTGTAGACATCAAAGGAAGATGGGACTCCAAAAGAGTAAGTTTTTAAACTAATTTCTATAGTTATATTTACTTCAATTTTAATTACATTTAGGGTATTGGTATTAAGTCCGTCTCCGGTAAAGCTCAGACCTGTAAATAAATAAATAAACATTAAAAAGCTCAAGGTAACCTTCGAAAAAGCTTTTTCTAACTGAGTAATGCATTTTCGGAATTTGCACCAGTGTGGGAAGGCAAAGATCTTTCGACCAAACAACCATATTTTTAGTGAAAGTTATATCTGTCATTTGTATTTTTTTATGTTAGTATATAAACGACTTATCTGAAACAAATAAAGTGTGTTAGATGTGTTTCTTACTTGGTAAAATATATAAATTGAAGCTATAAAATTTTATTGCCAAATATTTCGCCTCTCTATGGAGCGGCGTCATCAGTGACAGTGACTGAAGGTCTTTGTCATAAATTTTGAAGAAGTAATTTTATGTCTTTTAGCAATGGTAAAGGCAATGCACTATACAGTTTTGTATTTATTTTTTAGAAAAATATCATCACCCCCTAGCCCATCATGGAAAACATCATCAGCATGTTATGTCCATTGTTGGTTCGATATTAATAAATTTACAAAACAAGTTAGACAAAACCTAATGCATTACATTCAGACCAGGGCTATAGTATGCACCAAGCTGCCATATAAAAGAGCTTTCCCATGTTTTTAAATCAATAGACCGAATAGTTTTAGGAAAACTCTTTAATACTCTTACTGTGAAACAATTGTTAAAGGTAGTGTTATGTATACGCGCATGGGTGGGCACAGGTAAAATATTATTAATTTGAGAATCTACTGAATGTCTGTGTCCATTCATGCGAGTACGAAGGGGTGTCGTAGTTTCTCCCACATAAAAACTGTTACAAAATCTGCACTCCAGCATATATACGCAATGAGAAGTAGTACATTGTGCGAAATTTTGAATTTTGATGACAACAGGGTTATGATGAGTTTGTATATTGATATCGGAATTTATTATGGGACATTACCATTGCTAAAAGACATAAAATTACTTCTTCAAAATTTATGACAAAGACCTTCAGTCACTGTCACTGATGACGCCGCTCCATAGAGAGGCGAAATATTTGGCAATAAAATTTTATAGCTTCAATTTATATATTTTACCAAGTATATAAACGACTTCAATTTCCCGTACGACTGGCGATTGCGAACCTTAAATTAATCGCAAGCTTGTCGTAGTTGGGAGTTTGCTGAAAGCCATCACCTTTGTAGGTGATACGAAGTTCACCGGGTTAGCTAGTTAATTATAAATAATGAGAAGTATTTTTTTTTTATAAAACAATAAAATTAAAAAAAACAACATGAAAAATAAAATAATTTTAATATTTAAAAAAATATATAATATCTGCTTGTGTGGCATAGTGGTCATAATGCTGGCAACATTACCTCGCTGTATAATTAGACTAATTTTCTGTACGAGGATTAAGACATACCTTTGGTCACCAGTGAGTGAGACCAAAAGAATTGTCTAGCACACGGCCCCACGGTCCTAGTGTTTCCATTGCAAAAGGCATAAATAAATAGGAAAGTTTAATAGAACATAACAGTAGACTCGTAATGCAAATTCATCTTTATTGCCGCCGCCCGTTTCAAACCGCGTCAATTAGCCGACATAGTTGGATCAATCAATGCTGTTAAACAATAATGTATTGATCGACCCTGTTCAATAAACTGTAGGTATGCTTATCATCAGGTAGATACAAAGCCGAGCACCAATAAAAAAATAAGCTGTTTGTTGTAACTAAATAAATTTATTACAGTAGAAATAATATGATTTTTCTTTACAGTCCAACTAAATGTTATGTGCCTAACTACCCACAAAATGGAGTGTTTGTAGTAACAGGAATTCCTGATGCTCAACCTGGACTTCAACGAGAATCACTCTATATGACATTTTCTTGCAATTATAGATATAGACTTACTGGTAATTCTACTGTGTCATGTTATAGTGGTGATTGGTTAGATGCTATACCCCAATGTGAACGTGAGTACTATTAACCATAAGTAATCTTCTGTGACGACTATCACCAGCTAGACTAGAACACGCCTCGTGAACGTGAGCACTTACTAATAACTATCTTCTGTGGCGTCTGTTGGGTTGTTAGGTCAACGAAAGTCTTTCACTCTTTTCACTAAAAACCTTTTTAGCATAAATAAAGATATTTTTATCAATGCAATACAACTTCATGCTGTGTTCTTTTTAATTTAATTTTTTATTGCATCTGGAGACAAATTCCTTGGATTAATTTGAGAATATATCTTAATACCCTGGCTAACTTGTGACACATGTTCATGTATTCCATCGATGTGGCCCATCGAAGTTTTTTTATGAGCGGGAGGCGCAAAACCAGTGATGTTATTGCGCCTCTTTCAGTTTAAAAGCATCTTAGTAGGTATATGCATTATGTGGATTCCGTTGGAGGGTGCTCCACATCGGTAAACCAGATACAGATCGTAAAATGACAAAGAACTGTCCTTGGGCCTTACCAGAAAGCCACAACGACAAACCGATCGACGCGTCGATAGATAAAAATGTATAGGAAATATTGTCTATGGGTAGAACTCGATCGCCGAGAAACGTTAAATCACATACATTTTATTTTGGCTTTTGATCGATCGACGCGACGTGTCGATCGGTATTTCATGTGACTCCCTTACGTTTTACACACTCACTATAATATTTTTCAGTATTCTGCGAGCTTCGAGAGCATGCAAGCGTGGAGTATTACTGTAAAATCCCAGACTCAAATGATACTAAGATCT
Organism: Monopis laevigella; assembly: GCA_947458855.1. Taxonomy (NCBI): domain Eukaryota; kingdom Metazoa; phylum Arthropoda; class Insecta; order Lepidoptera; family Tineidae; genus Monopis; species Monopis laevigella. The sequence continues at coordinate 19,265 of CANHBR010000004.1, read as the reverse complement.
GTGACCGATACATAAAGAACTATGACGTGGTCATCCCAGAATGTCGGGTCCCTAACTACTACACCACATCTGCCTTGCCCAATATGAAGTGTATTAATGGAGATTGGAATTATCTTCCTAAATGTAAACCTGGTTAGAAATTATTAATGTTTTAGATGGGAGAAAGGTCTCTATAATTTCGCTAGGCTGACCGACCGGTCTCTTTGCTACCGCCCATACAGATGCAAAAACCGTCAAGTAACCTAGTCATATTTCGGTTTTAATCTGTGGGTTCACCGGTTTTCAGGAGACTACTGCATCGATTTATTATCGAGGTGGTAGTCTCCTTTCAGGGTGCGGTTAATGCAATTCCGCATTGTCGACCCCTATTTCGTAATCACATCAATTAGCCGGCATAGTGGGAGCGATCAATATTGCTTAAGAACAATTATTAATTCACCCCATTCATGGACTTTGTAGGTCTGCTCACCACCTGCCCCTTGACACAATACATTTTTTAACAAAATTCAATTTTTAAAACTCTCCATACACTTGGTATTAATTAGTCAATTGTTTGTGTACCGGGCTATTAAAAAAGATTTTATTTCGGGAGATAAAGATAGCACCTAGAACCATGTCGCGTATTTTAAAAGATGACTTAGGACTTGTAGCCTATAAGAGATGCACTGGTAATTTCTTAACTGATAATCTAATAACTAAGAATAGGATTGTAAAATCGAAACAACTACTGGAGCGGTACGCAAAGGGAGGTGACAGAAAATTTACAAATGAGCAACATTTTAACAAACAAAATGACCGCATTTATGCTCAAAGCTCTAAGGAAGCTTTCAAATTAGTCGACAGAGTGCAACGTGGGCACTATTCGACTTCAGTGATGGTTTGGTGGGGTGTTAACTATAAAGGAGTGACTGAGGCATATTTTTGTGAAAAAGGTATCAAAACATCGGTACAAGTGTATCATATTAAATTGATACCATTCTTGAGAAGGTAGTTAAGCCCCTTAACAACACCAAATTCAATAACCAAGTATGGTCCTTCCAGCGCCGGGTCATAAAGCTCGGTCCACGCAGTCTTGGTTGGAAGCGAACGTTTCGGACTTCATCAGAGCTGAAGGCTGGCCGTCATCTAGTCCCGATCTTAATCCCCTGGATTATGATTTATAGTCAGTTTTAGAAAGTACTGCTTGCTCTAAACGCCATGATAATTTGGAGTCCCTAAAACAATCCATACGATTGGCAGTGAAGAATTTTCGCATGGAAAGAGTGCGTGCTACTATTGATAACTGGCCTCAACGTTTAATGGACTGTATTGCAGCCATTGGAGACCACTTTGAATAAGCTTTTTATATTTTTAATAATTTATATTTATGTATTAAATAACACACTGTAAAAGCAATAAATGTTATTTGTTTAATAGAAATATTTATGGCAAGACTAGGTATACTTAAATATGAGTCATTCAATTGGGATTTTTAATAAGATTTATCTGTTTCAGTGTGCGGTTTAGTAACACCACAGGGTAAACTATTGGCGATTGGAGGTCGCGCGGCAAAACAAGGGGAACTGCCGTGGCATGTTGGGATATATCGGAAGAACGTTAATCCGTATTTGCAGATCTGTGGAGGCTCCATTGTGACTACTACGCTTGTTATATCGGGTAAGTGTTCATGTAAACGGCCTCAGGGTACCAGCGCATGGATTTTATTTTATTCCCTCATCGCCGATTGTCTCTAATATATCTGATACTTACCTAAAATAAACTTTAAATCGTTAAAAGAAAGTGCGCATGTAAGTAATGATAGAGTTTAGAGATAATAGTTACAAAGAATAATTGCCACCCCCATACTATAGTTTTAGCTGAGGGCAAATTGTTGCGTCTAATAATAAAAAAATACCTATGCTAATAACCGTCAACGAGCTTATTCGCAAAATATTTTTTTTACCTTTGAACTTTTGTAGTTTTAATTCACCTTTGAACTTTTGTAGTTTATGTTTATTATTTTATTATTTCGGCGTTGAAATAGTTCTAAACAAAAATCTTTTCGTAGTAATATGAAAATGTGAGATTTGATCAATCAAATCTCACATTTTGCCATCATTTTGCTACCTTACTTGTGAAGGACTACTTTTCAGCACCTTTCAGCAGTCTTATTATTAGTTTTTTTTTACCACGGAAGTCTTGCGTATAGGTACATACGAGTTGCATAGGTACGTACATGATGTGGACAGGAAGTCAGATACCTTCCTAGTTCTCCGCTTGCCTGCGATGCGTGGGGGCACAGAAGAAAAACAAGTGAGGGCTAAATATTAAACTTATAAAATTTCAATGAGACACGAATAATAGTATTATGAATGGAACTAATCAGGTTCTTACATAATGTGTGCAGGAAGCCAGATAACTACCCACTTTTTTATGAAGTGGGAAAAATTGGAACGTGGAAATTTTAATAAGTGGTTATTATGTAAAAATTAAAAATTTCCACTTTAATTTTTTTATAATGATGGAAAAATGGAAACTTGCGATTTTTGAAAGCGTGATCATTATGTAAAAATTTAACTTTATGAAAGAGTGTAATTTTTTCCCCACTTATTCATAAAATGGGAAAAATGGGTAGTACCTGGAAATTTAAAAAAGTGGTCATTATGTAAAACTTTAAAATTTACACTTTATTATGACCGTATGATGATTTACTTATAATAAAAATTTTCAAATATTTATAATTTTTACATAATGACTACTTTTCCACAATACCCACGTTTCCATAACCCATTTTTTCCCCCTTAATGACCACTTTCCCATAATAAAAATATTCCATAATTACTACTTTTCCAAAATAATCAAATAATTTCACGCAAGACACGATCTTACCCCCACCACCATGAAGATAAAGATAGGGAGCCCTTGAGCCTTAAATCGTCTTTCCAGTCGTAAGAACAGAAGATGGCCGCCAACATACAAATAGCAAAAAAAGTTTGAACAAAAAATTATAAGCGATCACTGAGCGTTGATTGGTTGAAGTGAGAACAGAATATAGTGGCAACGAATGCATTTGACATTTCATTTTATTGGCCATTTAGGGCTGTGCCATATATTAAAAATACAAAAAAATATATTATATTATATTAGTTTCGTGATATCTATTAGTTCTCTTTCTTCTTTCGCTTTCACATAATATTAGCTTAGCAAATTCCAGATGGATTCATCTCATTGATCATAAGACATCTCGTAAAGATTTCACTCCCAATGAGCACAATGGTAGAACCACCACGTTGTATTTGAAATAATTACCTACCTACTTCCTTGTTCCAGCCGCCCATTGCTTCTGGAGCGACGCAGATAAGTATCTCCCGGAAAGTATGTTTGCTGTCGCGGCCGGCATACTTTACAGACCTTGGAATAATTCTAGACGTGCACACGCTCAGAGAAGCGATGTAAGTTCATCCTTACTCATTATGCTCGCAGGTTAAAAAATAGTGAGTGGATAATAATAATAGTCTATTTTTTATTCTTCAAACCAGTTATAATTTTGTTAGTAGGTATATTTATTTTAAACTCTCCATTTAAGTTTAGAAAAAACGCCAGCATTCTCGGTAAATCCTCGCAACACAACGGCTTGGAATCTGTATTTTTTTTGAGGTTTTTTTTTTTTTTAATAAATATTATATTAAATTTTTAAAGATAAAAATACAACGAAAAAATTCCTGGTGGGTGGGACTCGAACACATGAACTTCGCTATCGCGGCAAGGCGCTCAACCACTGAACCAACCAGGTTCCAGTCACCCCTCACGAATTTTGTAATTGCTTTGTTATCTACTTATATACACAGACGCCCTCTATTAGCTTTCTTCTATTAACTCTATACGAGTAAAGTTAGAAGTCCTAGTTTCTAATACTAGATAGCAGATGAGTCTGTTTTTTTATTTTTACTTTTTTCAGTACTTTATATTTATGCATTTTTTATAAATTCCTTATTAGGATAATCTTATATTAAATTTTTAAAGATAAAAATGCAATATACCTATATTTTTAATTATGTTATAATTTTGTTTATTTAGTTTATTTTTAAGTATATTCTGTTCCTTTTAACTTTATAAATACTTATAGGAAATTCTTCCCCATCATAGGCACAATACTGGCTCCGTATGAAGGAAACAGTATACATTGGGGCTTAGCATAACCACATTGATATAGTTTGACAGTCGATAAAATGAAGTTTATGAATGAACATTCATTCATATAATCAATATGTATCGATTTTGTCGATTAATGAGCTTATCGACGCTGTTGTGCTAAGGCATGGGCATTAGCCATTCAGTATATATTTATATTCTTCATGAGGCTCTAACATAACTATGTACATGTTAAACATTAATAATAAGTATATTAAAACTAGTAGTTAAAGCAATGGCACGTTAATCTGTGCCTTGTAGACAGAGTCCCCTCGTTTCGGCCGAATTGACTCCAAGTGAACATGAGCTGTGGTCCAAGTGCGCATGGGGGTGGGTAATTTTTTTTTACCAAGCAACCGTATACCAATGCGATTTCTTGAATTAAAGGTATTACCTATCCCGTGGTCGTCAAACTGCGGCCCGCCGTCGATATTTGTGCGGCCCGCGACAAAGCAAATAATTTAAATAGTCAACCACATATTATAACAGATTTTGCAAACAAATTGTTTTGAAGAGATACACGCTTACTCTATAAAAAGGAGACTACCACCTCAACAAGAAATCGATGCAGTAGCGCCAAATAGCCACCGAGCGTTAATAAGGGAATAAACAAAGACCATGGTCGGTTTGGGTAATATTTTTGTTACATTTTGCTACTAATCATTGATGGTTTGTCAATACATCATTTATATTTTAAAACGCGCAATAAAAACTATACATTCTGTCAAGAAAGTACTGAGATTCATTCATTAAAAATACTTGCACTTCGAAATTATTTTTGTCGTTAGGTGCATTTTCAGCCTTATTACAATAAATAAAAATTTCGAATGATTTGTCTTAAATTGTGCATTGGATTTTTTGTGCAGAAGCACTGAAATTTTGACATAATTCTTACGGTTAATCGAATTTATCAAAAACACATTCATATGAGTGATACAGACAGGGCCCTAAAAACCGGTCGCGATGTGGTGGTAGATTGTTTGCTTCAATATGGTCGTCCGTCAAAGTTTTTAACTGAGGCTCTACCATGGGTTTGCGCATTGTAGAAACGAACTTTCAGCAGATCTCAGACTTAAACCAGCATTTCGAGACTAAAGAGACTTGATAAAAGAAATTAAATTCCAACCCCACATTTATAAAACGTTTTGTAAAAGGTTAGGTGAAAATACATGGGTTCACGAGTTATACACGTGAACCAATCAACTAGGCTGGGCTGTCCAACTGTGCCGAGACCGAAAAATGCATTGTCAAAGTCGATTAAAAGTGAAGATGACGGTCACAGCGTTATGAGGCGTTTGAGGGAGAAAATTTGTCGCAAAACACCGGAGGCCAGGTGGGCAATACTCGCGCTTTCGGAATTTATCTTGATTCGATATGATAACGAAAAATTACATAATTTGTCAAAATTATTTTACGTTCAAAAATATCTAATCGAGATGAATGTCGAAAGCGCGAGAATTGCCCACCTGACCATAGAACACGGTCGCCGCATCAATCGATAAAAATGTATAGGAATTTTACTCTATGGGTAGAGCCTGATCGATGAGAAACGTCAAATCCCATACATCTGGCATTCGATGGGTATTTCGATTCGATTATCGATTGGTCTTTGGTAAGGCCCCAGATTTGTCGAAAGAAAAGTAATGGATCTTCCACGACGATAACGCGCCATCTCACTATTGTGAAAGAAAGAAATCTCAAAAAATAAATATAATAAAAACTCAACAAATCTTATTTTAATAATATAATAATACACTTCTAGGTCGTGATTTCAGCCGATAGATAAAAATAAAATAGAATTTACACGGCAAGTACAATAAATGCGTTTAAAAATAAGTATTTTTGATAATTTATTAGGAAAGAATTTACTTTAAAAAGTTTTTTTTGATCTACCTGATGGTAAATATTTTTTATAAAGCATTGAGGCTATTTTAAATAGACTCATAATAGAAATTCGTCTAACGATGACTGATTCGTTACTGAATTAATTAGCCGGCAAATATACTTAATATATAATAGGTAATGATAATCAATGCTGTTAAACAACAATGTAATGATCAACCCCATTCATGGATCTTGTAAATCTGTTTACCATCAGGTAGATACAAAGTAAGATGCGCCGTGCTACAAAAAAAAACCGAACTGAATAGGTAGTTTAAGTGGACAACACCCTAAGTGTGCAGCCCGACAGTAATTTGGTGAAAATACTTGGGTACATTTAGGTAGTATAAGTGGACAATACCCTTAGTATGCGGCCCGTCAGTAATACCCACATTGTCCTATGTGGCCCTTGGCAAGAAAAGTGTGACGACCGAAACCTCCACATGAAAAAAGCCGAAACCTCCACATGAAAATATAAAATTCAAGTTTTCTTTTAGGTGAAAGAAATATTGACACCAAAACGATTTCGTGGAGCAGAAACTAACTTTCAAGATGACATCGCGCTAGTATTCTTGGAGACTCCGTTCGTGTATAAGACCTTCGTAAGACCTATCTGCGTGGACTTCGAAACTCATTTGAACAACAAACAACTGTTTCCTGGAAGCGTTGGAAAGGTAAATTCATTTTGAAACACCGAAATGCTATCTTGAGTCGGTCATGGTTAAAATCACAATTTAGAAGAATTTAGCAGCTTATTTCAACTTTTGATAACTTGTCTATGGGCGACCACTGCTGAAATGATTTTAACCATGCAGGAAGTCGACCGGGCAATATTATTTTTAATACAATTTATTGTAGTAATATCAATCGTTTAATATAATATAGCTGTATTGAACGAAATACAGCTAGTAATTAATGTAATCAGTAAAAGCACAAAATATTATTACGGTTTTATTCAGTCTTTTTTTTTTTTGTTTTATTTTCATTGAAGTCCAAATTAAAAAATATAAATCATCAGTAGTGTCGGTCTGTCGGCTACAAGCTCCTCCTCTGTTCACTACGGTGGCAGCCGACTATCACCCTAATAATTCATTCGCTCATAGTAGCACTACAGTCTTGTTTACTGGACGTCGAAGTACTCCTCCAATTGTATTAACATCAACAATACGTACACGTCCATCTTTTCCAGGTACAGTAGCAATTATTTTGCCACGTATCCATGTGTTCCTGGGTGCAGTATGATCTGCTATGATTACTAAATCCTCAACTTGTAAGTTAGAAGATCTGTCCCGAGTCCATTTTTGGCTTAAATGTAAAGAAGGTAAATACTCCTGAACCCATCGAGACCAAAACTTATCAGTTAATCTTTGTGATAGACGCCATTGATTTCTTAAAAATAAATCATCATCGTCAAAATATCCGGTGCTAGGAGATAAATTAGAACTCCCCAATAAAAAATGATTTGGTGTTAATGCCTCCTCCTCAGTAGGATCTAAAGAAACGTGTGTCAAAGGGCGGCTATTAACAATATTTTCTGCTTCGGCTAATAATCTCAAAAGAACTTCCTCTTTAGGATATCTGCAATGTAATATAGCAAATAATGATGTTTTTATAGAACGAACTAGTCTTTCCCACACGCCACCCATATGCGGCGCTGCTGGTGGGTTAAATCGCCATTCGATTCCCTTCTCAGTAATATCGTTATGTATTCGTTGATCTTGAAATATTTCATTAATAGATGCACGTAAAATCTTATCGGCACAACGAAAATTCGTACCATTATCAGAGAAAATTTGTTTTTGGATATCCTCTTCGTGTTCCCATTCTTCTTATAGCTAATAATGTAGAATCAGTTGTTAGCGAAGAAACGACTTCTACATGTACAGCTCTAATACTAAGACACGTAAACAATAACATCCACCTCTTCTCGTGTCGTCTTCCAACAGTTATCAATATGGGGCCGAAAATATCAATGCCACAAAAAGTGAAAGGTCTACAGTGATGTTCTAATCGTGCAGGTGGCAATGCAGCCATTATAGGTTGTTCACAATTTGCACGTCGAGCTCGGCATATCACACATCGTTTTATTATCGAACGTGCTACAGTTCGTAATCGTAAAATATGGTATTTTTGTTTTAATTCATTAAGCAACATTTCAAAATTCTGGTGTCCTATTTGTTTATGTTTCCATTCAATTATCAGTTTAGCAACATGGCTTTGTCCATCTAGTATAATAGGATTTATTGTCTCGAACGGTAAATTTTTAACTGCTTTAATTCTACTGTCAACAACCATTAATCCAAAATCATCAAGTAGAGGTCGGAAAGGGACTAATTTACTAGAAGTCTTTATAATTTGTTTTAATTGTATTGATTTAATTTCATCGGGAAATGCTTCTAATTGATGTTGTCGTAAAATTATTTTTTCAGCAAGGGTTAAATAATTATTATCTAAATTATTATTCGTGCGTTTACATTTATTAATAAATAATAGTACTATTCCAACTATTCTAACTAATCGTCGCAAATTAGAATATTTTTCGACATCAATAAATTTATGATACTCATTTATGACTAATACATTATCCGATACATAATTTATTTCAACTAACTTATCTGGATTAGGTACTGGCCAAAATTCGTAGGATAGCTTGAGAAAATCTGGTCCGTTAATCCATTTTAATTTATTAAAATCTACTCGCTTATCATTTCTAGTCGCTTCATCAGCTACGTTTATATTTCCTGGAATCCATTTCCATTCATCATTACTCGTTAATTCATCGATATTTGCTAACCGGTGTGAAATATAGGCATCATTTTGTCGTAAATTTCGTTGTATCCAGTGCCAAACAGTTTTAGAATCTGTCCAGAAATATATTTTCTGTATAGTAAATTCAATTTCATTTTTCACCGTTTCACCTAATCGCCTCCCCATTACAGCAGCTTGTAGTTCTAGTCGCTTTTTACTAGTTCGTCTTGTCACTTTTAATGGTGCAACTCTTTGCTGCAATGAAAGTTACTTCAGTTTCTCGCTGTAAGTATGCAGCAGCAGCATATGCCTGTTCGGAAGCGTCAACAAATACATGTAAGTGTAAATTATCTATTTCTTGGAATCCGTAGAACCTTGGTACTGAAAAGTTTTGGCACAATTTCAAATCCTTTAACCATTTTATCCAAATTCGTCTATTTTTATTATTAAGTTGTTCATCCCACTGTATTCCACTTCGCCATATTTCTTGTAATAAAATTTTACCTTGAATCAAAACTGGTGATAATAAGCCAAGAGGTTCAAAGACTGACATTACAAATTTTAAAACTTCTCTTTTAGTTGGACTGCGTATTCCATTAACTACTTCTTTATCAATTTTCTTAAAGCTGAGATCAAAACCGAGATTGTCTTGAACCGTTTTCCAATGTAGTCCCAAAGTTCGTTCTGTTTCGTCTTCGCATTTCAATAAACTTACTACATTATTGTTAGTGTCGTCGTTTAATTCTAATATCCCTGATCTATTTGAAGCCCATCCATGAATATGAAATCCACCTGTCTTATGTATCATAGTTACATCTTTAATAATTTGTCACATCTCATCTTCTGTATCAGCACTATCTAGATAATCATCTACATAATGTTTTCGTTTAATTGCTAAAACAGCACGGGGATGAGTGGATGAAAATTCTTCTGCGTTTCGTCGTAATATATAAGTAGCTGTAGTTGGAGATGATGTAGCTCCGAACATCATTGATGTCATTTGGTAGGTTTTAAATGGGTTTGTTCTATCACTTCCACGCCAAAGAAAATTTTGAGACTGTCTATCTTCTTCTCTGATTTTTATTTGTAAAAACATTTCTTTTATATCTCCAGATACAGCAACAAGTCTTTGCCTAAAACGCAATAAAACTCCCAACAATGAATTTAGTAAATTAGGTCCAGTTAATAGTTCAGAATTTAAAGATATACCTTTTGTTTCAGCTTTTGCATCGAATACTAATCTTAATTTTGTAGGTTTATTTAGATCTCTTACACCAAAATGTGGTAGATACCATATTCTATCTCCTTGAAGTGGTTCTTTTACTTTGCAAGCATAATTATTTAGGAAAAAACTATGCATTTTCTCCTCGTATTCTTTAGCAGGATCTGAATCCATTTTTCGTTCTAATAGTCTTAACCTGTGTTCAGCGTTCATTCTATTCTTAGGTAAATTAATTTCATTATTACGCCATAATAATCCTGTTTCCCATCTGTCACTAATCTTTTTACTAGTTTTTTCTAAAATCTCTGTAGCCCTTTTGTCTTGTGCTGATATATTCCTACGTTTTTCTATACCAATATTTTCTAAGCTAAAAAATCCCTTTACTAAATCATGTAATTTATCTAATGGTTCACTATGTGTATGAAATGTATAATCTGAGATACCCTTAGTAAGTGAAGAAGTAAAACCATGCAGCACCCACCCTAATAAAGTTTTAGAAGCGACAGGTTCATTTTTTTTACCTTCTCTTACCTCTCTGGTTATTATTAAATTCCAATTATCTTGGCCAATCAGAATTTTAGGACGTCCATTTATTTCTTCAATATTTAAATCCTTAAGATGCATATATTTAGTTAAGATATCGTTATTAATGTAATGGTAATTTAAGCTCTTCTACTGTCCTAACTTTATCAAGTTTATACGTACCTTCTTTCGTTTGAATACTTATCGAAACAACGTTGCTGGCCATCGAGTTTCCACATCCAACAGCACCTTGAATTTCCAAGTTAGACACAGGTCCGACGGCGCCGATTTGATCTGCAATAGATTTCTCCATCATCGTAATAGTAGATCCTTCATCCAATAGTCCATATGTATTTACAACACCATCAGGTCCTTCAATTCTAATAGGTAATACTATCAAAAATACTTGCTTCTTATTAATATTCCATACATTTGCAGTAGTCTCGCTTTCATTATTATCTCGTCTGCTAGTCCAGTCATCACGATGTAATAGAGAGTGATGTTTTCCTTTACATAAGGAGCATTCCTCCTTTAATGTACAACGCTCTCGTTGATGTTTAGCATTTATGCATTTAAAACATAATCTTTCGTCACAAATCCAATCCCATCTCTTATTTACACGTAAAGCAAGAAAAGTAGGACATTTATATATCATATGACTATCTAAACTGGAATATAAACATTTTTTTTTATGATTATTAGTCACCCCATTAGAAATTACGTTGACATTTATCTGTCCCTCGTCTGACTTAATACTTTCAGATGTGGAGACAGGCTTAGTAAATTTCTGAGGTAACTCAATTATTCCAGCTTTACAAGCGCGTTCTGATTCTCTCATTAAAAATTTTGCAAGTAATGGTAGTCGTGGTTCATTATCAGCCTGTTCAGTAATATAATCCATCCATCGGTGTATTATGGGTTCTGTAAGTTTGTTTATTATTTCAGACACAAGATCTGGATTATGCAGATGACCAATGTGATTTATATTTTTAATAACTACAACACAATTAGAAACCTTAGTAGCTAGTATAATTAAGTCAGATCGGGTTCCACTAAGTTTAGGTATTCTTTTTATATCACTAATCAATTTATTAAGGATTAAATCTGGTCGCCCGAATCGTATTTCTAGGGTATTCATTACCTGTTCAGCTGATGTGGCACTTATTAATTGTGCAGCAACAGCATCCCAAGCTTCCCCTCGCAAATACCTTTGTAATCTTGCAACGTTTTCTTCTTGTGTATATTGACCGATAGTAGAAGTTGTTTTATAAGCATTTTTAAATCTTAACCATTCAAGGGGGTCGCCAGTAAAAAAGGGTAGATCTCTTGTAGATAATCTCCCTAGTAACTTGTCCCCAGTAGGTTTAGGACTAGATGATTGGTTGATGGCATCAGTTATAGCTTTTGTTAACTGATTAATAGCAAAGTTTTGATCTGACGTATGGACTTGGGTTAAGTTTTGATCTGACGTCAATCGATAATTCTGTTCGTGTTGGTATCTTTGTGGTGGATCATTTCTCATTATGTTTGTTTCAGCAGGTGCAGATTGATCCAGCCAACGTGCAACACTGACTTGAGAATACACTTCGTCATCTTCATCATTAAGATGTGCCATCTCCTCTTCAAGTCGAGCTTCAATCAATGCACGTTCTGCAGCAACACGCCTCTCCTCTAATTGACGCTCTTTATTAACTCGAGCTACTTCAAAATTCAGTTCTCTATCTATGCGTGCTGCCTCCAATTCTGCCCTTTGTTTCGCAGCTTTAGCCTCAAGCAATCGACGTCGGGTAGCTACACTAGTATGTGAGGATGAACTACGCAAAGATCTGATCGATTGCTCTCCACTTAAAATATTTTCTGGTTGGTGTATAATAATAGGTGTAATTACCTTATGTGAGCAATAATCTGGCACGTTTACCTCGTTACAACGATCATTTTCATCACCCGTTACACAAACATTGTCCCTGTTCATGCTAGTCCCGGGCCCGGGTTGTGTTTCGTGTTCGATCGCACGGCCAGATTTTTTAGCTAATCTTTGACTTTTTCGTATATCCATTATTACCGTGGAAATGTTTGGCCCCACGTTGGGCGCCAAATACTGTATTGAACGAAATACAGCTAGTAATTAATGTAATCAGTAAAAGCACAAAATATTATTACGGTTTTATTCAGTCTTTTTTTTTTTTGTTTTATTTTCATTGAAGTCCAAAATAAAAAATGTAAATAAAATTTTATAAATCATCAGTAGTGTCGGTCTGTCGGCTACAATAACTTTTTTTAAGATACAAAAAAATATACATAAAATGTGAGGTTAAAATAATATGTAGGATAAATTACACATAATTATAATACCCAAAATGAAATCTTGGACCCGCCCCTATTAGGAATCAAATCATCGTTGATAGTTGAAAACAGCATGAAAATCGGTTCATAAGTTTTTGAGATCATCGCGAACATAAATACAGACGCGTAGACGCGGCGGTGACTTTGTTTTATAACATGTACTTACTAGTATACTATTATTTCTTCTATGGTAGGTAATAGCGAAATAATATTGTTTATTCTGGTAATTTCCAAAAGTCTTTATGGATTTTTTTTAGAACTAACGGGTCAATTGCTAATGCTAGATATATTATATCTCGGTCCACCGTAAGGTTTTGGATCAGAAGATATGGAGACGAGGTACAATTAATAGATAATATAAGTAGAAATTGCGACGTCGACGAAGTTTTAGTTTAGTTATCTCTATCAACTCAATCATGTTTATTATTTAAGATCGTCTATTTCAGGTAGCGGGTTGGGGATTAACCTCAGAGGACGGTAGAGCATCACCGGTCCTCAAGGTTGTAAATCTGGCTTACGTGGACGTGGTGGACTGTCTCAGAGACTCTCCCAGCGACTTCCGGGAGTACATCACTAGCGACAAGTTCTGCGCCGGATATAAAAACGGTACGGTACCTAAACTATTTTACTTAGATAATTAAAGACTGGGGCCGTGCTTCAGAAAATCTTTTAAAACTATTTTTTGTAATTGCAAGAAGGATTGTCGTAAATTGTGGCTGTAAAATAGTAGTATTATTTTGATCACCAATATGTACTAATTGTAAAGGCCCGTCCTGCTCCAACGTGAAGTCAAATACAACAGATGAGATTGTTTATGGTATCAATTAGGAGACAACTGATATGACTTAGACATCGTTCTATAGAAACGCAGTAAGAATTGAATGAAAAAAGTGAAAATGATGACATTCTTGTTGAAGTAGCATTTGCCGCAGTATTTATTGTCGGTATCTGATGTTGTTAGCTAGGAACGTAAGGAAATAATTTAACGTTATTTATTTAACCTATGGTTATCCAATCATTCTTACATCAATGGAGTTTAAAGTTTTTTAACACTCTCCAGTCGTGGGAAAAATCAGGAAATTTGGGAAGCTTTATGAGGCATGCCCGTGCTGAGGAGAGCATCCTGCTGAGACGATTGTTAAATCTGGACTTGGAGTATAAAAGATAACATACGAGGGAACTCAGTATCGTCTGTGAAGATGAGTCATTTTTAAATTTCCTATTTTTCTCTTATTTTAATCTGCGATTTTACTATAGGTTGTATTCAGAGCGGCGCCTCCAGACACTAAAATAAACTTGCGTTACGAGACATTGATTGATGAGCAGATTTTGACATTTTATGTTATTGATAGGATTATATATACCGTAATGCAGTCCAATTACTTAATTAAAAAACTTTATGTATTGTTATTTTTAGGCACAGCCCTTTGCAGGGGCGATAGCGGCGGCGGACTAGTGTATGCAGAGTTAGAGGCGAATGGGTTCCACCGCCACTACCTTCGTGGTATAGCGTCGACTGCGCCTAAGAATGATCACGAATGCAACTCTAACGTCTACACCACATTTACTGAGATTGTTAGACACGCGCCATTTATTAGCAGCCATTATCACTAAGTTGCTCGTGTGTTCCTGGTATGCTATCTATATATAGTGAAAGTGTGGGGCTTAGCACGCGGACAACGATAAGATATATACCGACTCGACTTATACCGTCTGCTCTCGAAAAATATATTGAATTGGTGAGCACGCAAACCGACATCGATAAATTTCTCGAGCTTTGTCTACTAGTTAAAACAAGTGTGTTTTCGTTGACAATTTTAAAAACATTTATGTAATAAATAAATTATTATTACCTTATACAATGCATTTATTTAATATTATTATTAATAATCGTTACAGAAATAAATATTTTAAACTAAAAAGATTTAAAAATACATATATTTAACAAAATATAAATAAAGCCGAAGAAAACTATTTTGAAAAAATATTTTGTTTTTTGGTGAGTTTTTTAATTTATTAAGGCATTGGATAGGATTAAAAAAATGTAATGGAAAGTACGCATAGATACGAAAGTGGTCTAAGACCTAAAAACGCTATTCAAACGAATTGTCAGACATATTTTCATGAGCATCGATTGGTTATGATCGCATTTGTGTCACTTTTTATTTTGGTTTGTATTGCGGGCGGCTATCTTTTGTTCTTATGGCTGGTAAGGCGATTAAGCCTTTAGGTACTTCCCTATAATAATATACTTCAATGATATAAATCAAATATTTTATTTAATGGATGTTTCGAATTTTAAGCAATACGGCGACGTGTGAATGATTTATTTTAATTATCAGCCTGAATTAGTCGCCTGCTGAATAATTAAATTACATTACACAATCAATACATTCCGCATTCAAATCCTATCTGAACTTGAAAACCTTTGAACTTCGGGGGTTATCGAAGTTCAAAGGGTTTCACTCTGTTAGTGATCGTTCCCTCTAGGATTTGTTCGAAAATATTAATACTAACCTACTGCCACTTCATAATAATAAATACATAAAATTTAAATAAAAAAAATACACGATAATAAAATAAAACAAGAATTTTAATATTAATTAAATTATTTTTTCTAAATAGCATAACTCTAGAAACATAAATACTTATTTTTTTATAGGTAATCTTATTTTCATAATCTATTTCTTAGTTTGGGCATCCAGGTTTTTTTTTCAAAATCATTGTTTTTTGAGGTTCCAGTTGTTCCAGCAACTTTTGTATAACACGCACATGTATAGTCACTTAAGTATAACAGTTTTTCTAACGAGAATAAAACAATTTTGGTTCTGTTTTTCGCTATTAAATCAATAAAAATATCAAAGCAAAAGTAATTTCGACACTTATCAGCAACTAAAAGAAACGTGATAAAAATTGTATATATATAGACTTTTGTCTACAATCTGACAGTTTAGTTTTGATGTTAATAAGCTGCGTGCTACCGTTTTGTGCAATGCGTCAAATTAGTCTATTCGGTATATATCGTGGTCGCACGTGTTAGCTTTGTAGATATATGTCTTATCGATCGATATGTATCAAACCGAATGACGCGCGTGCTCGGCCCCTGTATCTATATAAATAAAAAAATATAGCTAAATGTGTTGCTAAACTCAAAACTCGAAAATGGCTGGATCAATTCTCTTTATTGTATTAGGATAAGCAGTTAATTTATATTTGTGTAATTATTATATTATATAAATCTGTGCCAATAGCGTAATTCATGGTGTATACGGGCTTCTGGGTATTAGCCTAGTACAGTATGTAAAAAAAAAATATTGCATTATATAGCTTTTGTTGATACCCCTTTGTACCTTGTGTAAATAAATAAATAAATAAATTTGGCTATTTTATTGTTTAAATATAGAATATGTAAGAGATATGTACTAAACTAACTGGCTTACTTACTCATCATCGCCCATCTGAAACTACTGTAGCTAGGAACATACAATTTGGGCAGTAGCTTCCTTTTGTATTGTAGGAGGCTATAGGAGACCACTAAAAGGGATTTTCTTAAATTCTAACCCCAAGTAGGCCTGTTCCACTGCGCGCTTTATGCATGAAGCTACAGGTACCCGGCCGCTCCGATGGATCGCTATTATTTTAGAGGGATGCCGCTGCCGCGCACCGGGCGAATCGCACATTTCTTTAAAACTCACTCACGCGCCTCGAAATGAAGTCTAAAACTTATTGTATCGGATTCGGCTGCTTAAATGATAGTAACAAGGATCCGGACCTCACGGTTTTCAAACTTCTAAAGGACCTCAAAAGGTAAATAAATCCACACCTATAGGTTATTGGGCAGGTACACTAAAAAAATATTTAAAAAAACAAAATGTGTGTATAGTAATCTATGTATAAGAATGCGAATTTTCACTATTCGCCACCTTTCCTTGTTATCCTTATTTATGTCTCTCGTATTTACGTACTTTGTTAGATATTTAATTATAATTATTGCAGTATAGCTAGGCATTTACAAGTTTTGTTTACAAGATCAGGTTTAGTTTTGATAGGTTAGGAGGTGCAGTACCATGCACTAACTATTACTAGAAATATTATGCGTATATGTACGTATGATACGTACATATTTTTTATTTATATTAAAATGTAAATCGCGCTGTATCGCTGTATGTATAACAATAACAACTAACGTATACCGTATGGCTTACGTATCTTAGGTTGTCTGCATAGGTAATGCAGACAACCTAAAATAAAATAGTTTTATGATCTCTTAACATATTATAAATAAATGACAAACCCATGCCAGTAGTATCACACACACTTCACCTCTCTCACTACTCACTACACGCCTACACGTCAAAGACTGCATAGCTATGTGATTTAAAGAAAAATAATTAAGACTGACTGATTATAATAATATGATGATAATTTTCAGGAGATTACTGCATCGATTTCTTGTCGAGGTGGTAGTCTCCTTTCATGGTGCGGTTACGAAATTGTTGGTTTAATTGACGATAAGGCAGCGAGTATATAAAAATATACTCGTAATGCAATTCGCCGCCCATTTCGTAATCGCATCATTTAGCCGGCATAGCGGGAGCAATCAAAGTTGTTTAAGAACAATTATTGATTGACCCCATTCATGGACTTTGTAGGTCTGCTCACCACCAGGTAGATACAAAGTCACATGCCGTGCTCCAATAAAAAAATTAAAAGAAACGTTTTTCTTTATCTCTTTTCTTCCCTCAAAACATAATCCTTGTAAGGTAATTTCGACCCAAACCTCCACTCCGCGCTTTAAGTATGAAGCTACAAGTACCCGGCCGTACCCTCGGATGGGTTATATTTTTGAGGGCTGCCGCAGTGGGCTGCCGCGCACCGGCCGAGTCGCACGTTTGTATGATACTAACGCGCCTCGTCGCGATATATAATATTAACTAAAATGAGGTCTAAAGCTTATTGTGCCACATTCGGTTGCTTAAATAATAGTAACAAGGATCCGGACCTTACGTTTTTCATACTTCCAAAGGAACTCAAAAGGTAAATAAATACACCTACCACGGTTATTATTAGGCAGGTACACTAAAAAAATATCAATACGTGTGTCTAGTAGTCCGTTTATAAAAATGCGTATTTTCATTACTCGCCACCTTTTCTATGTATCAAATGTTGTCCTTTGTTGTAGTTAGGTATCTAAGTCTCTCGTATTTGCGTACTTTGTTAGATATTAAACACTATGTCCAAAATCTTCTTTTCTATACTTCAAGCAAGAATGTCGAGGTTTATGATCACAAACAAGTACTTTTTATCCCAGCACCAGAAAGGATTTCTTCCGGGAATTTCTGGTTGTTTGGAACACAACACCTTACTTTCGCAATGTTTGAAGCATGCCAGGGAGCACGAGCGTCAATTGAGTGTCTGCTGGATTGATTTGGAAAATGCTTTTGGATCGGTCCAGCATAAATTGCTACAAGTTGCCCTAAAATGGTATAACTTCCCAACAGTGATCATGGATATAATTGCTAATTATTATAAGAACTTAAGATTAGTCATTACAAATAAAGATGGGTTCACAGATCCTCTTAAATATAATGTTGGGCTATTTCAAGGCTGTTGCCTCTCACCAATAGCTTTCAATATTATTATTAACATGTTAATTGACAAACTTAAAACTAGTGAAAAGAAGTGGGGATATAGATTTAAGTTAAATAATGTATATTCGGAGTCCATCTTAGCATTTGCAGACGACCTAGCAGTGCTAACACGCAATCCAAAACAATGCCAGAATTTGCTTACTCTGGTAGACGAATTCTGTGTATGGTCGAACGGCATGAGAACAAAACCATCAAAATGCTTCTGTCTGTGTCTGGGCAGACGAAATACTAGGTTTACGTCATACGACCCAGAACTATTCATAGCAGGGCAGAAAATAGCCCCAGTAGAGGAAGCCATGCCTTTTAAATTTCTGGGCAGAAGGATTGATTTTAAAGGAAGAACACCATCCTTAGATGTGGTTGTCGAACGCTTTATTAATGACATCAACAAGGTAGATCAACAGCCAATTAGTAATGTCAAGAAAACTTGGATTTATGACAACTACCTAACATCTCGTCTAACATGGCCTTTTCTTGTATACGACTTCAACAAAACTCTTCTGGTAAATCTGGATGCAACTGTCATAAGAAAACTTAAGTCTTGGCTTGGATTAGCACAGGGCGCTAACTCCTCTACGCTGTTCAGGGGACAGCAACAATTTGGGTTGAATTTTAAAAAACCATCTGAGTTGTACAAACATCTACGTGTAACCAAGCAACAAATTCTGAGTAACTCTCGGGATAATCTGATTGCATCTCTCCCAAAAGACTCATGAGATGGAGTCAAG
>CANHBR010000003.1:0-26735 GCA_947458855.1 Monopis laevigella | reverse complement strand
GGTTATTGTAGTCGAACCCACTATACCTGCCGTCTTCAGGCAATTATGGAGTACCTACTATTTTTTTTTTATCAGAGTACTGACGTGGGTATAAAAACTACATCACATAACATACTGAACAAAACATAAGGTTTTCAGAATTTTATTCCCGAGTTCCTAGGTCATTGTAGTAGAACCCACTATACCTGCCGTCTTCAGGCAATTATGGAGTATCTACAATTTTTTTTTTATCAGAGTACTGACGTGGGTATAGAAACTACATTACATAACATACTGAACAAAACAAAAGATTTTCAGAATTTTATTCCCGAGTTCCTAGGTCATTGTAGTAGAACCCACTATACTTGCCGTCTTCAGGCAATTAAGAAGTACCTACTCATTTTTTTTTCAGAGTACTGACGTGAGTACAGAAACTACATTACATAACATACTGAACAAAACATAAGAATTTCAGAATATTATTTCCGAGTTCCTAGGTCATTGTAGTAGAACCCACTATACCTGCCGTCTTCAGGCAATTATGGAGTACCTACTATTTTTTTTTATCAGAGTACTGACGTGGGTATAGAAACTACATTACATAACATACTGACCAAAACATAAGGTTTTCAGAATTTTATCTCCGAGTCTCTAGGTCATTGTAGTAGAACCCTCTATACCTGCCGTCTTCAGGCAATTATGGAGTATCTACATTTTTTTTTTATCAGAGTACTGACGTGGGTATAGAAACTACATTACATAACATACTGAACAAAACAAAAGATTTTCAGAATTTTATTTCCTAGTTCCTAGGTCATTGTAGTAGAACCCACTATACCTGCCGTCTTCAGGCAATTATGGAGTACCTACTATTTTTTTTTTATCAGAGTACTGACGTGGGTATAAAAACTACATCACATAACATACTGAACAAAACATAAGGTTTTCAGAATTTTATTCCCGAGTTCCTAGGTCATTGTAATAGAACCCACTATACCTGCCGTCTTCAGGCAATTATGGAGTACCTACTAATTTTTTTTTATCAGAGTACTGACGTGGGTATAGAAACTACATCACATAACATACTGAACAAAACATAAGGTTTTCAGAATTTTATTCCCGAGTTCCTAGGTCATTTTAATAGAACCCACTATACCTGCCGTCTTCAGGCAATTATGGAGTACCTACTAATTTTTTTTTATCAGAGTACTGACGTGGGTATAGAAACTACACTACATAACATACTGAACAAAACATAAGATTTTCAGAATATTATTTCCGAGTTCCTAGGTCATTGTAGTAGAACCCACTATACCTGCCGTCTTCAGGCAATTATGGAGTACCTACTATTTTTTTTTATCAGAGTACTGACGTGGGTATAGAAACTACATTACATAACATACTGACCAAAACATAAGGTTTTCAGAATTTTATCTCCGAGTCTCTAGGTCATTGTAGTAGAACCCTCTATACCTGCCGTCTTCAGGCAATTATGGAGTATCTACATTTTTTTTTATCAGAGTACTGACGTGGGTATAGAAACTACATTACATAACATACTGAACAAAACATAAGAATTTTAGAATTTTATTTCCGAGTTCCTAGGTCATTGTAGTAGAACCCACTATACCTGCCGTATTCAGGCAATTATGGAGTACCTACTATTTTTTTTATCAGAGTACTGACGTGGGTATAGAAACTACATTACATAACATACTGAACAAAACATAAGGTTTTCAGAATTTTATTCCTGAGTTCCTAGGTCATTGTAGTAGAACCCACTATACCTGCCGTCTTCAGGCAATTATGGAGTATCTACTATTTTTTTTTTATCAGAGTACTGACGTGGGTATAGAAACTACATTACATAACATACTGAACAAAACATAAGATTTTCAGAATTTTATTTCCGAGTTCCTAGGTCATTGTAATAGAACCCACTATACCTGCCGTCTTCAGGCAATTATGGAGTACCTACTAATTTTTTTTTATCAGAGTACTGACGTGGTTATAGAAACTACATTACATAACATACTGAACAAAACAAAAGATTTTCAGAATTTTATTCCCGAGTTCCTAGGTCATTGTAGTAGAACCCACTATACCTGCCGTCTTCAGGCAATTCAGGAGTACCTACTCATTTTTTTTTATCAGAGTACTGACGTGGGTATAGAAACTACATTACATAACATACTGAACAAAACATAAAATTTTCAGAATTTTATTCCCGAGTTCCTAGGTCATTGTAGTCGAACCCACTATACCTGCCGTCTTCAGGCAATTATGGAGTACTACTCATTTTTTTTTATCAGAGTACTGACATGGGTATAGAAACTACATTACATAATATACTGAACAAACCATAAGATTTTCAGAATTTTATTTCCGAGTTCCTAGGTCATTGTAGTAGAACCCACTATACCTGCTGTCTTGAGGCAATCATGAAGTACCTTCTCTTTTTTTATCAGAGTACTGACGTGGTTATAGAAACTACATTACATAACATACTGAACAAAACAAAAGATTTTAAGAATTTTATTCCCGAGTTCCTAAGTCATTGAAGTAGAACCCACTATACCTGCCGTTTTCAGGCAATTATGGAGTACCTACTTATTTTTTTTATCAGAGTACTGACGTGGGTATAAAAACTACATCACATAACATACTGAACAAAACATAAGGTTTTCAGAATTTTATTCCCGAGTTCCTAGGACATTGTAGTAGAACCCACTATACCTGCCGTCTTCAGGCAATTATGGAGTATCTACAATTTTTTTTTTATCAGAGTACTGACGTGGGTATAGAAACTACATTACATAACATACTGAACAAAACATAAGATTTTCAGAATTTTATTCCCGAGTTCCTAGGTCATTGTAGTAGAACCCACTATACTTGCCGTCTTCAGGCAATTAAGAAGTACCTACTCATTTTTTTTTCAGAGTACTGACGTGAGTATAGAAACTACATTACATAACATACTGAACAAAACATAAGAATTTCAGAATTTTATTTCCGAGTTCCTAGGTCATTGTAGTAGCACCCACTATACCTGCCGTCTTCAGGCAATTATGGAGTACCTACTTTTTTTTTTATCAGAGTACTGACGTGGGTATAGAAACTACACTACATAACATACTGAACAAAACATAAGATTTTCAGAATATTATTTCCGAGTTCCTAGGTCATTGTAGTAGAACCCACTATACCTGCCGTCTTCAGGCAATTATGGAGTACCTACTATTTTTTTTATCAGAGTACTGACGTGGGTATAGAAACTACATTACATAACATACTGACCAAAACATAAGGTTTTCAGAATTTTATCTCCGAGTCTCTAGGTCATTGTAGTAGAACCCTCTATACCTGCCGTCTTCAGGCAATTATGGAGTATCTACATTTTTTTTTATCAGAGTACTGACGTGGGTATAGACACTACATTACATAACATACTGAACAAAACATAAGAATTTCAGAATTTTATTTCCGAGTTCCTAGGTCATTGTAGTAGAACCCACTATACCTGCCGTATTCAGGCAATTATGGAGTACCTACTAATTTTTTTTATCAGAGTACTGACGTGGGTATAGAAACTACATTACATAACATACTGAACAAAACATAAGGTTTTCAGAATTTTATTCCTGAGTTCCTAGGTCATTGTAGTAGAACCCACTATACCTGCCGTCTTCAGGCAATTATGGAGTATCTACTATTTTTTTTTTATCAGAGTACTGACGTGGGTATAGAAACTACATTACATAACATACTGAACAAAACATAAGATTTTCAGAATTTTATTTCCGAGTTCCTAGGTCATTGTAATAGAACCCACTATACCTGCCGTCTTCAGGCAATTATGGAGTACCTACTATTTTTTTTTTATCAGAGTACTGACGTGGGTATAGAAACTACATTACATAACATACTGAACAAAACATAAAATTTTCAGAATTTTATTCCCGAGTTCCTAGGTCATTGTAGTCGAACCCACTATACCTGCCGTCTTCAGGCAATTATGGAGTACTACTCATTTTTTTTTATCAGAGTACTGACATGGGTATAGAAACTACATTACATAATATACTGAACAAACCATAAGATTTTCAGAATTTTATTTCCGATTTCCTAGGTCATTGTAGTAGAACCCACTATACTTGCCGTCTTCAGGCAATTAAGAAGTACCTACTCATTTTTTTTTCAGAGTACTGACGTGAGTACAGAAACTACATTACATAACATACTGAACAAAACATAAGAATTTCAGAATTATATTTCCGAGTTCCTAGGTCATTGTAGTAGAACCCACTATACCTGCCTTTTCAGGAAATTATGGAGTACCTACTATTTTTTTTTATCAGAGTACTGACGTGGGTATAGGAACTACACTACATAACATACTGAACAAAACATAAGATTTTCAGAATATTATTTCCGAGTTCCTAGGTCATTGTAGTAGAACCCACTATACCTGCCGTCTTCAGGCAATTATGGAGTACCTACTATTTTTTTTTATCAGAGTACTGACGTGGGTATAGAAACTACATTACATAACATACTGAACAAAACAAAAGATTTTCAGAATTTTATTTCCTAGTTCCTAGGTCATTGTAGTAGAACCCACTATACCTGCCGTCTTCAGGCAATTATGGAGTACCTACTATTTTTTTTTTATCAGAGTACTGACGTGGGTATAAAAACTACATCACATAACATACTGAACAAAACATAAGGTTTTCAGAATTTTATTCCCGAGTTCCTAGGACATTGTAGTAGAACCCACTATACCTGCCGTCTTCAGGCAATTATGGAGTATCTACAATTTTTTTTTTATCAGAGTACTGACGTGGGTATAGAAACTACATTACATAACATACTGAACAAAACATAAGAATTTCAGAATTTTATTTCCGAGTTCCTAGGTCATTGTAGTAGCACCCACTATACCTGCCGTCTTCAGGCAATTATGGAGTACCTACTTTTTTTTTTATCAGAGTACTGACGTGGGTATAGAAACTACATTACATAACATACTGAACAAAACATAAGATTTTCAGAATTTTATTTCCGAGTTCCTAGGTCATTGTAATAGAACCCACTATACCTGCCGTCTTCAGGCAATTATGGAGTACCTACTAATTTTTTTTTATCAGAGTACTGACGTGGGTATAGAAACTACATTACATAACATACTGAACAAAACAAAAGATTTTCAGAATTTTATTCCCGAGTTCCTAGGTCATTGTAGTAGAACCCACTATACCTGCCGTCTTCAGGCAATTCAGGAGTACCTACTCATTTTTTTTTATCAGAGTACTGACGTGGGTATAGAAACTACATTACATAACATACTGAACAAAACATAAAATTTTCAGAATTTTATTCCCGAGTTCCTAGGTCATTGTAGTCGAACCCACTATACCTGCCGTCTTCAGGCAATTATGGAGTACCTACTATTTTTTTTTTATCAGAGTACTGACGTGGGTATAAAAACTACATCACATAACATACTGAACAAAACATAAGGTTTTCAGAATTTTATTCCCGAGTTCCTAGGTCATTGTAGTAGAACCCACTATACCTGCCGTCTTCAGGCAATTATGGAGTATCTACAATTTTTTTTTTATCAGAGTACTGACGTGGGTATAGAAACTACATTACATAACATACTGAACAAAACATAAGATTTTCAGAATTTTATTCCCGAGTTCCTAGGTCATTGTAGTAGAACCCACTATACTTGCCGTCTTCAGGCAATTAAGAAGTACCTACTCATTTTTTTTGCAGAGTACTGACGTGAGTACAGAAACTACATTACATAACATACTGAACAAAACATAAAATTTTCAGAATTTTATTCCCGAGTTCCTAGGTCATTGTAGTCGAACCCACTATACCTGCCGTCTTCAGGCAATTATGGAGTACCTACTATTTTTTTTTTATCAGAGTACTGACGTGGGTATAAAAACTACATCACATAACATACTGAACAAAACATAAGGTTTTCAGAATTTTATTCCCGAGTTCCTAGGTCATTGTAGTAGAACCCACTATACCTGCCGTCTTCAGGCAATTATGGAGTATCTACAATTTTTTTTTTATCAGAGTACTGACGTGGGTATAGAAACTACATTACATAACATACTGAACAAAACAAAAGATTTTCAGAATTTTATTCCCGAGTTCCTAGGTCATTGTAGTAGAACCCACTATACTTGCCGTCTTCAGGCAATTAAGAAGTACCTACTCATTTTTTTTTCAGAGTACTGACGTGAGTACAGAAACTACATTACATAACATACTGAACAAAACATAAGAATTTCAGAATATTATTTCCGAGTTCCTAGGTCATTGTAGTAGAACCCACTATACCTGCCGTCTTCAGGCAATTATGGAGTACCTACTATTTTTTTTTATCAGAGTACTGACGTGGGTATAGAAACTACATTACATAACATACTGACCAAAACATAAGGTTTTCAGAATTTTATCTCCGAGTCTCTAGGTCATTGTAGTAGAACCCTCTAAACCTGCCGTCTTCAGGCAATTATGGAGTATCTACATTTTTTTTTTATCAGAGTACTGACGTGGGTATAGAAACTACATTACATAACATACTGAACAAAACAAAAGATTTTCAGAATTTTATTTCCTAGTTCCTAGGTCATTGTAGTAGAACCCACTATACCTGCCGTCTTCAGGCAATTATGGAGTACCTACTATTTTTTTTTTATCAGAGTACTGACGTGGGTATAAAAACTACATCACATAACATACTGAACAAAACATAAGGTTTTCAGAATTTTATTCCCGAGTTCCTAGGACATTGTAGTAGAACCCACTATACCTGCCGTCTTCAGGCAATTATGGAGTATCTACAATTTTTTTTTTATCAGAGTACTGACGTGGGTATAGAAACTACATTACATAACATACTGAACAAAACATAAGATTTTCAGAATTTTATTCCCGAGTTCCTAGGTCATTGTAGTAGAACCCACTATACTTGCCGTCTTCAGGCAATTAAGAAGTACCTACTCATTTTTTTTTCAGAGTACTGACGTGAGTATAGAAACTACATTACATAACATACTGATCAAAACATAAGAATTTCAGAATTTTATTTCAGAGTTCCTAGGTCATTGTAGTAGCACCCACTATACCTGCCGTCTTCAGGCAATTATGGAGTACCTACTTTTTTTTTTATCAGAGTACTGACGTGGGTATAGAAACTACACTACATAACATACTGAACAAAACATAAGATTTTCAGAATATTATTTCCGAGTTCCTAGGTCATTGTAGTAGAACCCACTATACCTGCCGTCTTCAGGCAATTATGGAGTACCTACTATTTTTTTTTATCAGAGTACTGACGTGGGTATAGAAACTACATTACATAACATACTGACCAAAACATAAGGTTTTCAGAATTTTATCTCCGAGTCTCTAGGTCATTGTAGTAGAACCCTCTATACCTGCCGTCTTCAGGCAATTATGGAGTATCTACATTTTTTTTTATCAGAGTACTGACGTGGGTATAGAAACTACATTACATAACATACTGAACAAAACATAAGAATTTCAGAATTTTATTTCCGAGTTCCTAGGTCATTGTAGTAGAACCCACTATACCTGCCGTATTCAGGCAATTATGGAGTACCTACTATTTTTTTTTATCAGAGTACTGACGTGGGTATAGAAACTACATTACATAACATACTGAACAAAACATAAGGTTTTCAGAATTTTATTCCTGAGTTCCTAGGTCATTGTAGTAGAACCCACTATACCTGCCGTCTTCAGGCAATTATGGAGTATCTACTATTTTTTTTTTATCAGAGTACTGACGTGGGTATAGAAACTACATTACATAACATACTGAACAAAACATAAGATTTTCAGAATTTTATTTCCGAGTTCCTAGGTCATTGTAATAGAACCCACTATACCTGCCGTCTTCAGGCAATTATGGAGTACCTACTAATTTTTTTTTATCAGAGTACTGACGTGGGTATAGAAACTACATTACATAACATACTGAACAAAACTAAAGATTTTCAGAATTTTATTCCCGAGTTCCTAGGTCATTGTAGTAGAACCCACTATACCTGCCGTCTTCAGGCAATTCAGGAGTACCTACTCATTTTTTTTTATCAGAGTACTGACGTGGGTATAGAAACTACATTACATAACATACTGAACAAAACATAAAATTTTCAGAATTTTATTCCCGAGTTCCTAGGTCATTGTAGTCGAACCCACTATACCTGCCGTCTTCAGGCAATTATGGAGTACTACTCATTTTTTTTTATCAGAGTACTGACATGGGTATAGAAACTACATTACATAATATACTGAACAAACCATAAGATTTTCAGAATTTTATTTCCGAGTTCCTAGGTCATTGTAGTAGAACCCACTATACCTGCTGTCTTGAGGCAATCATGAAGTACTACTCATTTTTTTTTATCAGAGTACTGACATGGGTATAGAAACTACATTACATAATATACTGAACAAACCATAAGATTTTCAGAATTTTATTTCCGAGTTCCTAGGTCATTGTAGTAGAACCCACTATACCTGCTGTCTTGAGGCAATCATGAAGTACCTTCTCTTTTTTTATCAGAGTACTGACGTGGGTATAGAAGCTACGTCACATAACATACTGAACAAAACAAAAGATTTTAAGAATTTTATTCCAGAGTTCCTAAGTCATTGAAGTAGAACCCACTATACCTGCCGTTTTCAGGCAATTATGGAGTACCTACTTATTTTTTTTATCAGAGTACTGGCGTGGGTATAGAAGCTACGTCACATAACATACTGGACAAAACAAAACATTTTCAGAATTATATTTCCGAGTTCCTAGGTTATTGTAGTGGAACCCACTATACCTGCCGTCTTAAGGCAATTATGGAGTAACTACTCTTTTTTTTTATCAGAGTACTGGCGTGGGTATAGAAGCTACGTCACATAACATACTGAACAAAACAAAAGATTTTCAGAATTTTATTTCCGAGTTCCTAGGCCATTGTAGTAGAACCCACTATACCTGCCGTCTTCAAGCAATTAAGGAGTACCTACTATTTTTTTTTTATCAGAGTACTGACGTGGGTATAGAAGCTACGTCATATAACATACTGGACAAAACAAAAGATTTTCAGAATTTTATTCCCGAGTTCCTAGGTTATTGTAGTGGAACCCACTATACCTGCCGTCTTAAGGCAATTATTGAGTATCTACTCATTTTTTTTATCAGAGTACTGACGTGGGTATAGAAGCTACGTCACATAACATACTGAACAAATCAAAAGATTTTCAGAATTTTATTTCTGAGTTCCTAGATCATTGTAGTAGAACCCACTATACCTGCCGTCTTCAGGCAATTAAGGAGGACCTACTCATTTTTTTTTATCAGAGTACTGACTTGGGTACAGAAGCTACATTACATAACATACTGAACAAAACTTAAGATTTTCAGAATTTTATTTCTGAGTTCCTAGGTTATTGTAGTAGAACCCACTATACCTGCCGCCTTCAGGCAATTATGAAGTACCTACTATTTTTTTTTATCAGAGTACTGACTTGGGTATAGAAACTACATTACATAACATACTGAACAAAATATAAGATTTTCAGAATTTTATTTCCGAGTTCCTAGGTCATTGTAGTAGAATCCACTATACCTGCCGTCTTCAGGCAATTATGGAGTACCTACTCTTTTTTTTTATCAGAGTACTGACGTGGGTATAGAAACTACATTACATAACATACTGAACAAAACATAAGATTTTCAGAATATTATTTCCGAGTTCCTAGGTCATTGTAGTAGAACCCACTATACCTGCCGTCTTCAAGCAATTAAGGAGTACCTACTATTTTTTTTTTATCAGAGTACTGACGTGGGTATAGAAACTACATTACATAACATACTGAACAAAACATAAGATTTTCAGAATTTTATTTCCGAGTTCCTAGGTCATTGTAGTAGAACCCACTATACCTGCCGTCTTCAGGCAATTATGGAGTATCTACAATTTTTTTTTATCAGAGTATTGACGTGGGTATAGAAACTACATTACATAACATACTGAACAAAACATAAGATTTTCAGAATTTTATTCCCGAGTTCCTAGGTCATTGTAGTAGAACCCACTTTACCTGCCGTCTTCAGGCAATTATGGAGTCTCTACAATTTTTTTTTTATCAGAGTACTGACGTGGGTATAGAAACTACATTACATAACATACTGAACAAAACATAAGGTTTTCAGAATTTTATTCCCGAGTTCCTAGGTCATTGTAGTAGAACCCACTATACTTGCCGTCTTCAGGCAATTATGGAGTATCTACAATTTTTTTTTATCAGAGTATTGACGTGGGTATAGAAACTACATTACATAACATACTGAACAAAACATAAGATTTTCAGAATTTTATTCCCGAGTTCCTAGGTCATTGTAGTAGAACCCACTTTACCTGCCGTCTTCAGGCAATTATGGAGTCTCTACAATTTTTTTTTTATCAGAGTACTGACGTGGGTATAGAAACTACATTACATAACATACTGAACAAAACATAAGATTTTCAGAATTTTATTCCCGAGTTCCTAGGTCATTGTAGTAGAACCCACTATACTTGCCGTCTTCAGGCAATTAAGAAGTACCTACTCATTTTTTTTTCAGAGTACTGACGTGGGTATAGAAACTACATTACATAACATACTGATCAAAACATAAGAATTTCAGAATTTTATTTCAGAGTTCCTAGGTCATTGTAGTAGCACCCACTATACCTGCCGTCTTCAGGCAATTATGGAGTACCTACTTTTTTTTTTATCAGAGTACTGACGTGGGTATAGAAACTACACTACATAACATACTGAACAAAACATAAGATTTTCAGAATATTATTTCCGAGTTCCTAGGTCATTGTAGTAGAACCCACTATACCTGCCGTCTTCAGGCAATTATGGAGTACCTACTATTTTTTTTTATCAGAGTACTGACGTGGGTATAGAAACTACATTACATAACATACTGACCAAAACATAAGGTTTTCAGAATTTTATCTCCGAGTCTCTAGGTCATTGTAGTAGAACCCTCTATACCTGCCGTCTTCAGGCAATTATGGAGTATCTACATTTTTTTTTATCAGAGTACTGACGTGGGTATAGAAACTACATTACATAACATACTGAACAAAACATAAGAATTTCAGAATTTTATTTCCGAGTTCCTAGGTCATTGTAGTAGAACCCACTATACCTGCCGTCTTCAGGCAATTATGGAGTACCTACTATTTTTTTTATCAGAGTACTGACGTGGGTATAGAAACTACATTACATAACATACTGACCAAAACATAAGGTTTTCAGAATTTTATCTCCGAGTCTCTAGGTCATTGTAGTAGAACCCTCTATACCTGCCGTCTTCAGGCAATTATGGAGTATCTACATTTTTTTTTATCAGAGTACTGACGTGGGTATAGACACTACATTACATAACATACTGAACAAAACATAAGAATTTCAGAATTTTATTTCCGAGTTCCTAGGTCATTGTAGTAGAACCCACTATACCTGCCGTATTCAGGCAATTATGGAGTACCTACTATTTTTTTTTATCAGAGTACTGACGTGGGTATAGAAACTACATTACATAACATACTGAACAAAACATAAGGTTTTCAGAATTTTATTCCTGAGTTCCTAGGTCATTGTAGTAGAACCCACTATACCTGCCGTCTTCAGGCAATTATGGAGTATCTACTATTTTTTTTTTATCAGAGTACTGACGTGGGTATAGAAACTACATTACATAACATACTGAACAAAACATAAGATTTTCAGAATTTTATTTCCGAGTTCCTAGGTCATTGTAATAGAACCCACTATACCTGCCGTCTTCAGGCAATTATGGAGTACCTACTATTTTTTTTTTATCAGAGTACTGACGTGGGTATAGAAACTACATTACATAACATACTGAACAAAACATAAAATTTTCAGAATTTTATTCCCGAGTTCCTAGGTCATTGTAGTCGAACCCACTATACCTGCCGTCTTCAGGCAATTATGGAGTACTACTCATTTTTTTTTATCAGAGTACTGACATGGGTATAGAAACTACATTACATAATATACTGAACAAACCATAAGATTTTCAGAATTTTATTTCCGATTTCCTAGGTCATTGTAGTAGAACCCACTATACTTGCCGTCTTCAGGCAATTAAGAAGTACCTACTCATTTTTTTTTCAGAGTACTGACGTGAGTACAGAAACTACATTACATAACATACTGAACAAAACATAAGAATTTCAGAATTATATTTCCGAGTTCCTAGGTCATTGTAGTAGAACCCACTATACCTGCCTTTTCAGGAAATTATGGAGTACCTACTATTTTTTTTTATCAGAGTACTGACGTGGGTATAGGAACTACACTACATAACATACTGAACAAAACATAAGATTTTCAGAATATTATTTCCGAGTTCCTAGGTCATTGTAGTAGAACCCACTATACCTGCCGTCTTCAGGCAATTATGGAGTACCTACTATTTTTTTTTATCAGAGTACTGACGTGGGTATAGAAACTACATTACATAACATACTGAACAAAACAAAAGATTTTCAGAATTTTATTTCCTAGTTCCTAGGTCATTGTAGTAGAACCCACTATACCTGCCGTCTTCAGGCAATTATGGAGTACCTACTATTTTTTTTTTATCAGAGTACTGACGTGGGTATAAAAACTACATCACATAACATACTGAACAAAACATAAGGTTTTCAGAATTTTATTCCCGAGTTCCTAGGACATTGTAGTAGAACCCACTATACCTGCCGTCTTCAGGCAATTATGGAGTATCTACAATTTTTTTTTTATCAGAGTACTGACGTGGGTATAGAAACTACATTACATAACATACTGAACAAAACATAAGAATTTCAGAATTTTATTTCCGAGTTCCTAGGTCATTGTAGTAGCACCCACTATACCTGCCGTCTTCAGGCAATTATGGAGTACCTACTTTTTTTTTTATCAGAGTACTGACGTGGGTATAGAAACTACATTACATAACATACTGAACAAAACATAAGATTTTCAGAATTTTATTTCCGAGTTCCTAGGTCATTGTAATAGAACCCACTATACCTGCCGTCTTCAGGCAATTATGGAGTACCTACTAATTTTTTTTTATCAGAGTACTGACGTGGGTATAGAAACTACATTACATAACATACTGAACAAAACAAAAGATTTTCAGAATTTTATTCCCGAGTTCCTAGGTCATTGTAGTAGAACCCACTATACCTGCCGTCTTCAGGCAATTCAGGAGTACCTACTCATTTTTTTTTATCAGAGTACTGACGTGGGTATAGAAACTACATTACATAACATACTGAACAAAACATAAAATTTTCAGAATTTTATTCCCGAGTTCCTAGGTCATTGTAGTCGAACCCACTATACCTGCCGTCTTCAGGCAATTATGGAGTACCTACTATTTTTTTTTTATCAGAGTACTGACGTGGGTATAAAAACTACATCACATAACATACTGAACAAAACATAAGGTTTTCAGAATTTTATTCCCGAGTTCCTAGGTCATTGTAGTAGAACCCACTATACCTGCCGTCTTCAGGCAATTATGGAGTATCTACAATTTTTTTTTTATCAGAGTACTGACGTGGGTATAGAAACTACATTACATAACATACTGAACAAAACATAAGATTTTCAGAATTTTATTCCCGAGTTCCTAGGTCATTGTAGTAGAACCCACTATACTTGCCGTCTTCAGGCAATTAAGAAGTACCTACTCATTTTTTTTTCAGAGTACTGACGTGAGTACAGAAACTACATTACATAACATACTGAACAAAACATAAGAATTTCAGAATTATATTTCCGAGTTCCTAGGTCATTGTAGTAGAACCCACTATACCTGCCTTTTCAGGAAATTATGGAGTACCTACTATTTTTTTTTATCAGAGTACTGACGTGGGTATAGGAACTACACTACATAACATACTGAACAAAACATAAGATTTTCAGAATATTATTTCCGAGTTCCTAGGTCATTGTAGTAGAACCCACTATACCTGCCGTCTTCAGGCAATTATGGAGTACCTACTATTTTTTTTTATCAGAGTACTGACGTGGGTATAGAAACTACATTACATAACATACTGAACAAAACAAAAGATTTTCAGAATTTTATTTCCTAGTTCCTAGGTCATTGTAGTAGAACCCACTATACCTGCCGTCTTCAGGCAATTATGGAGTACCTACTATTTTTTTTTTATCAGAGTACTGACGTGGGTATAAAAACTACATCACATAACATACTGAACAAAACATAAGGTTTTCAGAATTTTATTCCCGAGTTCCTAGGACATTGTAGTAGAACCCACTATACCTGCCGTCTTCAGGCAATTATGGAGTATCTACAATTTTTTTTTTATCAGAGTACTGACGTGGGTATAGAAACTACATTACATAACATACTGAACAAAACATAAGAATTTCAGAATTTTATTTCCGAGTTCCTAGGTCATTGTAGTAGCACCCACTATACCTGCCGTCTTCAGGCAATTATGGAGTACCTACTTTTTTTTTTATCAGAGTACTGACGTGGGTATAGAAACTACATTACATAACATACTGAACAAAACATAAGATTTTCAGAATTTTATTTCCGAGTTCCTAGGTCATTGTAATAGAACCCACTATACCTGCCGTCTTCAGGCAATTATGGAGTACCTACTAATTTTTTTTTATCAGAGTACTGGCGTGGGTATAGAAGCTACGTCACATAACATACTGGACAAAACAAAACATTTTCAGAATTATATTTCCGAGTTCCTAGGTTATTGTAGTGGAACCCACTATACCTGCCGTCTTAAGGCAATTATGGAGTAACTACTCTTTTTTTTTATCAGAGTACTGGCGTGGGTATAGAAGCTACGTCACATAACATACTGAACAAAACAAAAGATTTTCAGAATTTTATTTCCGAGTTCCTAGGCCATTGTAGTAGAACCCACTATACCTGCCGTCTTCAAGCAATTAAGGAGTACCTACTATTTTTTTTTTATCAGAGTACTGACGTGGGTATAGAAGCTACGTCACATAACATACTGAACAAATCAAAAGATTTTCAGAATTTTATTTCTGAGTTCCTAGATCATTGTAGTAGAACCCACTATACCTGCCGTCTTCAGGCAATTAAAGAGGACCTACTCATTTTTTTTTATCAGAGTACTGACGTGGGTATAGAAATTACATTACATAACATACTGAACAAAACATAAGATTTTCAGAATTTTATTCCCGAGTTCCTAGGTCATTGTAGTAGAACCCACTATACCTGCCGTTTTCAGGCAATTATGGAGTACCTACTCTTTTTTTTTATCAGAGTACTGTCGTGGGTACAGAAGCTACATTACATAACATACTGAACAAAACTTAATATTTTCAGAATTTTATTTCTGAGTTCCTAGATTATTGTAGTAGAACCCACTATACCTGCCGCCTTCAGGCAATTATGAAGTACCTACTATTTTTTTTTTATCAGAGTACTGACTTGGGTATAGAAACTACATTACATAACATACTGAACAAAATATAAGATTTTCAGAATTTTATTTCCGAGTTCCTAGGTCATTGTAGTAGAATCCACTATACCTGCCGTCTTCAGGCAATTATGGAGTACCTACTCTTTTTTTTTATCAGAGTACTGACGTGGGTATAGAAACTACATTACATAACATACTGAACAAAACATAAGATTTTCAGAATATTATTTCCGAGTTCCTAGGTCATTGTAGTAGAACCCACTATACCTGCCGCCTTCAGGCAATTATGGAGTACCTACTATTTTTTTTTATCAGAGTACTGACGTGGGTATAGAAACTACATTACATAACATACTGAACAAAACATAAGATTTTCAGAATTTTATTCCCGAGTTCCTAGGTCATTGTAGTAGAACCCACTATACTTGCCGTCTTTAGGCAATTAAGGAGTACCTACTCATTTTTTTTTATCAGAGTACTGACGTGGGTATAGAAACTACACTACATAACATACTGAACAAAACATAAGATTTTCAGAATATTATTTCCGAGTTCCTAGGTCATTGTAGTAGAACCCACTATACCTGCCGTCTTCAGGCAATTATGGAGTACCTACTATTTTTTTTTATCAGAGTACTGACGTGGGTATAGAAACTACATTACATAACATACTGACCAAAACATAAGGTTTTCAGAATTTTATCTCCGAGTCTCTAGGTCATTGTAGTAGAACCCTCTATACCTGCCGTCTTCAGGCAATTATAGAGTATCTACATTTTTTTTTTATCAGAGTACTGACGTGGGTATAGAAACTACATTACATAACATACTGAACAAAACATAAGATTTTCAGAATTTTATTTCCTAGTTCCTAGGTCATTGTAGTAGAACCCACTATACCTGCCGTCTTAAGGCAATTATGGAGTACCTACTATTTTTTTTTTATCAGAGTACTGACGTGGGTATAAAAACTACATCACATAACATACTGAACAAAACATAAGGTTTTCAGAATTTTATTCCCGAGTTCCTAGGTCATTGTAGTAGAACCCACTATACCTGCCGTCTTCAGGCAATTATGGAGTATCTACAATTTTTTTTTTATCAGAGTACTGACGTGGGTATAGAAACTACATTACATAACATACTGAACAAAACATAAGATTTTCAGAATTTTATTCCCGAGTTCCTAGGTCATTGTAGTAGAACCCACTATACTTGCCGTCTTCAGGCAATTAAGAAGTACCTACTCATTTTTTTTTCAGAGTACTGACGTGAGTACAGAAACTACATTACATAACATACTGAACAAAACATAAGAATTTCAGAATTATATTTCCGAGTTCCTAGGTCATTGTAGTAGAACCCACTATACCTGCCTTTTCAGGAAATTATGGAGTACCTACTATTTTTTTTTATCAGAGTACTGACGTGGGTATAGGAACTACACTACATAACATACTGAACAAAACATAAGATTTTCAGAATATTATTTCCGAGTTCCTAGGTCATTGTAGTAGAACCCACTATACCTGCCGTCTTCAGGCAATTATGGAGTACCTACTATTTTTTTTTATCAGAGTACTGACGTGGGTATAGAAACTACATTACATAACATACTGAACAAAACAAAAGATTTTCAGAATTTTATTTCCTAGTTCCTAGGTCATTGTAGTAGAACCCACTATACCTGCCGTCTTCAGGCAATTATGGAGTACCTACTATTTTTTTTTTATCAGAGTACTGACGTGGGTATAAAAACTACATCACATAACATACTGAACAAAACATAAGGTTTTCAGAATTTTATTCCCGAGTTCCTAGGACATTGTAGTAGAACCCACTATACCTGCCGTCTTCAGGCAATTATGGAGTATCTACAATTTTTTTTTTATCAGAGTACTGACGTGGGTATAGAAACTACATTACATAACATACTGAACAAAACATAAGAATTTCAGAATTTTATTTCCGAGTTCCTAGGTCATTGTAGTAGCACCCACTATACCTGCCGTCTTCAGGCAATTATGGAGTACCTACTTTTTTTTTTATCAGAGTACTGACGTGGGTATAGAAACTACATTACATAACATACTGAACAAAACATAAGATTTTCAGAATTTTATTTCCGAGTTCCTAGGTCATTGTAATAGAACCCACTATACCTGCCGTCTTCAGGCAATTATGGAGTACCTACTAATTTTTTTTTATCAGAGTACTGACGTGGGTATAGAAACTACATTACATAACATACTGAACAAAACAAAAGATTTTCAGAATTTTATTCCCGAGTTCCTAGGTCATTGTAGTAGAACCCACTATACCTGCCGTCTTCAGGCAATTCAGGAGTACCTACTTATTTTTTTTTATCAGAGTACTGACGTGGGTATAGAAACTACATTACATAACATACTGAACAAAACATAAGATTTTCAGAATTTTATTCCCGAGTTCCTAGGTCATTGTAGTAGAACCCACTATACTTGCCGTCTTTAGGCAATTAAGGAGTACCTACTCATTTTTTTTTATCAGAGTACTGACGTGGGTATAGAAACTACACTACATAACATACTGAACAAAACATAAGATTTTCAGAATATTATTTCCGAGTTCCTAGGTCATTGTAGTAGAACCCACTATACCTGCCGTCTTCAGGCAATTATGGAGTACCTACTATTTTTTTTTATCAGAGTACTGACGTGGGTATAGAAACTACATTACATAACATACTGACCAAAACATAAGGTTTTCAGAATTTTATCTCCGAGTCTCTAGGTCATTGTAGTAGAACCCTCTATACCTGCCGTCTTCAGGCAATTATAGAGTATCTACATTTTTTTTTTATCAGAGTACTGACGTGGGTATAGAAACTACATTACATAACATACTGAACAAAACATAAGATTTTCAGAATTTTATTTCCTAGTTCCTAGGTCATTGTAGTAGAACCCACTATACCTGCCGTCTTAAGGCAATTATGGAGTACCTACTATTTTTTTTTTATCAGAGTACTGACGTGGGTATAAAAACTACATCACATAACATACTGAACAAAACATAAGGTTTTCAGAATTTTATTCCCGAGTTCCTAGGTCATTGTAGTAGAACCCACTATACCTGCCGTCTTCAGGCAATTATGGAGTATCTACAATTTTTTTTTTATCAGAGTACTGACGTGGGTATAGAAACTACATTACATAACATACTGAACAAAACATAAGATTTTCAGAATTTTATTCCCGAGTTCCTAGGTCATTGTAGTAGAACCCACTATACTTGCCGTCTTCAGGCAATTAAGAAGTACCTACTCATTTTTTTTTCAGAGTACTGACGTGAGTACAGAAACTACATTACATAACATACTGAACAAAACATAAGAATTTCAGAATTATATTTCCGAGTTCCTAGGTCATTGTAGTAGAACCCACTATACCTGCCTTTTCAGGAAATTATGGAGTACCTACTATTTTTTTTTATCAGAGTACTGACGTGGGTATAGGAACTACACTACATAACATACTGAACAAAACATAAGATTTTCAGAATATTATTTCCGAGTTCCTAGGTCATTGTAGTAGAACCCACTATACCTGCCGTCTTCAGGCAATTATGGAGTACCTACTATTTTTTTTTATCAGAGTACTGACGTGGGTATAGAAACTACATTACATAACATACTGAACAAAACAAAAGATTTTCAGAATTTTATTTCCTAGTTCCTAGGTCATTGTAGTAGAACCCACTATACCTGCCGTCTTCAGGCAATTATGGAGTACCTACTATTTTTTTTTTATCAGAGTACTGACGTGGGTATAAAAACTACATCACATAACATACTGAACAAAACATAAGGTTTTCAGAATTTTATTCCCGAGTTCCTAGGACATTGTAGTAGAACCCACTATACCTGCCGTCTTCAGGCAATTATGGAGTATCTACAATTTTTTTTTTATCAGAGTACTGACGTGGGTATAGAAACTACATTACATAACATACTGAACAAAACATAAGAATTTCAGAATTTTATTTCCGAGTTCCTAGGTCATTGTAGTAGCACCCACTATACCTGCCGTCTTCAGGCAATTATGGAGTACCTACTTTTTTTTTTATCAGAGTACTGACGTGGGTATAGAAACTACATTACATAACATACTGAACAAAACATAAGATTTTCAGAATTTTATTTCCGAGTTCCTAGGTCATTGTAATAGAACCCACTATACCTGCCGTCTTCAGGCAATTATGGAGTACCTACTAATTTTTTTTTATCAGAGTACTGGCGTGGGTATAGAAGCTACGTCACATAACATACTGGACAAAACAAAACATTTTCAGAATTATATTTCCGAGTTCCTAGGTTATTGTAGTGGAACCCACTATACCTGCCGTCTTAAGGCAATTATGGAGTAACTACTCTTTTTTTTTATCAGAGTACTGGCGTGGGTATAGAAGCTACGTCACATAACATACTGAACAAAACAAAAGATTTTCAGAATTTTATTTCCGAGTTCCTAGGCCATTGTAGTAGAACCCACTATACCTGCCGTCTTCAAGCAATTAAGGAGTACCTACTATTTTTTTTTTATCAGAGTACTGACGTGGGTATAGAAGCTACGTCACATAACATACTGAACAAATCAAAAGATTTTCAGAATTTTATTTCTGAGTTCCTAGATCATTGTAGTAGAACCCACTATACCTGCCGTCTTCAGGCAATTAAAGAGGACCTACTCATTTTTTTTTATCAGAGTACTGACGTGGGTATAGAAATTACATTACATAACATACTGAACAAAACATAAGATTTTCAGAATTTTATTCCCGAGTTCCTAGGTCATTGTAGTAGAACCCACTATACCTGCCGTTTTCAGGCAATTATGGAGTACCTACTCTTTTTTTTTATCAGAGTACTGTCGTGGGTACAGAAGCTACATTACATAACATACTGAACAAAACTTAATATTTTCAGAATTTTATTTCTGAGTTCCTAGATTATTGTAGTAGAACCCACTATACCTGCCGCCTTCAGGCAATTATGAAGTACCTACTATTTTTTTTTTATCAGAGTACTGACTTGGGTATAGAAACTACATTACATAACATACTGAACAAAATATAAGATTTTCAGAATTTTATTTCCGAGTTCCTAGGTCATTGTAGTAGAATCCACTATACCTGCCGTCTTCAGGCAATTATGGAGTACCTACTCTTTTTTTTTATCAGAGTACTGACGTGGGTATAGAAACTACATTACATAACATACTGAACAAAACATAAGATTTTCAGAATATTATTTCCGAGTTCCTAGGTCATTGTAGTAGAACCCACTATACCTGCCGCCTTCAGGCAATTATGGAGTACCTACTATTTTTTTTTATCAGAGTACTGACGTGGGTATAGAAACTACATTACATAACATACTGAACAAAACATAAGATTTTCAGAATTTTATTCCCGAGTTCCTAGGTCATTGTAGTAGAACCCACTATACTTGCCGTCTTTAGGCAATTAAGGAGTACCTACTCATTTTTTTTTATCAGAGTACTGACGTGGGTATAGAAACTACACTACATAACATACTGAACAAAACATAAGATTTTCAGAATATTATTTCCGAGTTCCTAGGTCATTGTAGTAGAACCCACTATACCTGCCGTCTTCAGGCAATTATGGAGTACCTACTATTTTTTTTTATCAGAGTACTGACGTGGGTATAGAAACTACATTACATAACATACTGACCAAAACATAAGGTTTTCAGAATTTTATCTCCGAGTCTCTAGGTCATTGTAGTAGAACCCTCTATACCTGCCGTCTTCAGGCAATTATAGAGTATCTACATTTTTTTTTTATCAGAGTACTGACGTGGGTATAGAAACTACATTACATAACATACTGAACAAAACATAAGATTTTCAGAATTTTATTTCCTAGTTCCTAGGTCATTGTAGTAGAACCCACTATACCTGCCGTCTTAAGGCAATTATGGAGTACCTACTATTTTTTTTTTATCAGAGTACTGACGTGGGTATAAAAACTACATCACATAACATACTGAACAAAACATAAGGTTTTCAGAATTTTATTCCCGAGTTCCTAGGTCATTGTAGTAGAACCCACTATACCTGCCGTCTTCAGGCAATTATGGAGTATCTACAATTTTTTTTTTATCAGAGTACTGACGTGGGTATAGAAACTACATTACATAACATACTGAACAAAACATAAGATTTTCAGAATTTTATTCCCGAGTTCCTAGGTCATTGTAGTAGAACCCACTATACTTGCCGTCTTCAGGCAATTAAGAAGTACCTACTCATTTTTTTTTCAGAGTACTGACGTGAGTACAGAAACTACATTACATAACATACTGAACAAAACATAAGAATTTCAGAATTATATTTCCGAGTTCCTAGGTCATTGTAGTAGAACCCACTATACCTGCCTTTTCAGGAAATTATGGAGTACCTACTATTTTTTTTTATCAGAGTACTGACGTGGGTATAGGAACTACACTACATAACATACTGAACAAAACATAAGATTTTCAGAATATTATTTCCGAGTTCCTAGGTCATTGTAGTAGAACCCACTATACCTGCCGTCTTCAGGCAATTATGGAGTACCTACTATTTTTTTTTATCAGAGTACTGACGTGGGTATAGAAACTACATTACATAACATACTGAACAAAACAAAAGATTTTCAGAATTTTATTTCCTAGTTCCTAGGTCATTGTAGTAGAACCCACTATACCTGCCGTCTTCAGGCAATTATGGAGTACCTACTATTTTTTTTTTATCAGAGTACTGACGTGGGTATAAAAACTACATCACATAACATACTGAACAAAACATAAGGTTTTCAGAATTTTATTCCCGAGTTCCTAGGACATTGTAGTAGAACCCACTATACCTGCCGTCTTCAGGCAATTATGGAGTATCTACAATTTTTTTTTTATCAGAGTACTGACGTGGGTATAGAAACTACATTACATAACATACTGAACAAAACATAAGAATTTCAGAATTTTATTTCCGAGTTCCTAGGTCATTGTAGTAGCACCCACTATACCTGCCGTCTTCAGGCAATTATGGAGTACCTACTTTTTTTTTTATCAGAGTACTGACGTGGGTATAGAAACTACATTACATAACATACTGAACAAAACATAAGATTTTCAGAATTTTATTTCCGAGTTCCTAGGTCATTGTAATAGAACCCACTATACCTGCCGTCTTCAGGCAATTATGGAGTACCTACTAATTTTTTTTTATCAGAGTACTGACGTGGGTATAGAAACTACATTACATAACATACTGAACAAAACAAAAGATTTTCAGAATTTTATTCCCGAGTTCCTAGGTCATTGTAGTAGAACCCACTATACCTGCCGTCTTCAGGCAATTCAGGAGTACCTACTTATTTTTTTTTATCAGAGTACTGACGTGGGTATAGAAACTACATTACATAACATACTGAACAAAACATAAAATTTTCAGAATTTTATTCCCGAGTTCCTAGGTCATTGTAGTAGAACCCACTATACCTGCCGTCTTCAGGCAATTATGGAGTATCTACAAATTTTTTTTTATCAGAGTACTGACGTGGGTATAGAAACTACATTACATAACATACTGAACAAAACATAAGATTTTCAGAATTTTATTCCCGAGTTCCTAGGTCATTGTAGTAGAACCCACTATACTTGCCGTCTTCAGGCAATTAAGAAGTACCTACTCATTTTTTTTTCAGAGTACTGACGTGAGTACAGAAACTACATTACATAACATACTGAACAAAACATAAAATTTTCAGAATTTTATTCCCGAGTTCCTAGGTCATTGTAGTCGAACCCACTATACCTGCCGTCTTCAGGCAATTATGGAGTACCTACTATTTTTTTTTTATCAGAGTACTGACGTGGGTATAAAAACTACATCACATAACATACTGAACAAAACATAAGGTTTTCAGAATTTTATTCCCGAGTTCCTAGGTCATTGTAGTAGAACCCACTATACCTGCCGTCTTCAGGCAATTATGGAGTATCTACAATTTTTTTTTTATCAGAGTACTGACGTGGGTATAGAAACTACATTACATAACATACTGAACAAAACATAAGATTTTCAGAATTTTATTCCCGAGTTCCTAGGTCATTGTAGTAGAACCCACTATACTTGCCGTCTTCAGGCAATTAAGAAGTACCTACTCATTTTTTTTTCAGAGTACTGACGTGAGTACAGAAACTACATTACATAACATACTGAACAAAACATAAGAATTTCAGAATATTATTTCCGAGTTCCTAGGTCATTGTAGTAGAACCCACTATACCTGCCGCCTTCAGGCAATTATGGAGTACCTACTATTTTTTTTTATCAGAGTACTGACGTGGGTATAGAAACTACATTACATAACATACTGAACAAAACATAAGATTTTCAGAATTTTATTCCCGAGTTCCTAGGTCATTGTAGTAGAACCCACTATACTTGCCGTCTTTAGGCAATTAAGGAGTACCTACTCATTTTTTTTTATCAGAGTACTGACGTGGGTATAGAAACTACACTACATAACATACTGAACAAAACATAAGATTTTCAGAATATTATTTCCGAGTTCCTAGGTCATTGTAGTAGAACCCACTATACCTGCCGTCTTCAGGCAATTATGGAGTACCTACTATTTTTTTTTATCAGAGTACTGACGTGGGTATAGAAACTACATTACATAACATACTGACCAAAACATAAGGTTTTCAGAATTTTATCTCCGAGTCTCTAGGTCATTGTAGTAGAACCCTCTATACCTGCCGTCTTCAGGCAATTAT
Source organism: Monopis laevigella (assembly GCA_947458855.1). Taxonomy (NCBI): domain Eukaryota; kingdom Metazoa; phylum Arthropoda; class Insecta; order Lepidoptera; family Tineidae; genus Monopis; species Monopis laevigella. Next base: position 2,327 of record CANHBR010000003.1, on the reverse strand, counting down.
AGAGTATCTACATTTTTTTTTTATCAGAGTACTGACGTGGGTATAGAAACTACATTACATAACATACTGAACAAAACATAAGATTTTCAGAATTTTATTTCCTAGTTCCTAGGTCATTGTAGTAGAACCCTCTATACCTGCCGTCTTCAGGCAATTATAGAGTATCTACATTTTTTTTTTATCAGAGTACTGACGTGGGTATAGAAACTACATTACATAACATACTGAACAAAACATAAGATTTTCAGAATTTTATTTCCTAGTTCCTAGGTCATTGTAGTAGAACCCACTATACCTGCCGTCTTAAGGCAATTATGGAGTACCTACTATTTTTTTTTTATCAGAGTACTGACGTGGGTATAAAAACTACATCACATAACATACTGAACAAAACATAAGGTTTTCAGAATTTTATTCCCGAGTTCCTAGGTCATTGTAGTAGAACCCACTATACCTGCCGTCTTCAGGCAATTATGGAGTATCTACAATTTTTTTTTTATCAGAGTACTGACGTGGGTATAGAAACTACATTACATAACATACTGAACAAAACATAAGATTTTCAGAATTTTATTCCCGAGTTCCTAGGTCATTGTAGTAGAACCCACTATACTTGCCGTCTTCAGGCAATTAAGAAGTACCTACTCATTTTTTTTTCAGAGTACTGACGTGAGTACAGAAACTACATTACATAACATACTGAACAAAACATAAGAATTTCAGAATTATATTTCCGAGTTCCTAGGTCATTGTAGTAGAACCCACTATACCTGCCTTTTCAGGAAATTATGGAGTACCTACTAATTTTTTTTATCAGAGTACTGACGTGGGTATAGGAACTACACTACATAACATACTGAACAAAACATAAGATTTTCAGAATATTATTTCCGAGTTCCTAGGTCATTGTAGTAGAACCCACTATACCTGCCGTCTTCAGGCAATTATGGAGTACCTACTATTTTTTTTTATCAGAGTACTGACGTGGGTATAGAAACTACATTACATAACATACTGAACAAAACAAAAGATTTTCAGAATTTTATTTCCTAGTTCCTAGGTCATTGTAGTAGAACCCACTATACCTGCCGTCTTCAGGCAATTATGGAGTACCTACTATTTTTTTTTTATCAGAGTACTGACGTGGGTATAAAAACTACATCACATAACATACTGAACAAAACATAAGGTTTTCAGAATTTTATTCCCGAGTTCCTAGGACATTGTAGTAGAACCCACTATACCTGCCGTCTTCAGGCAATTATGGAGTATCTACAATTTTTTTTTTATCAGAGTACTGACGTGGGTATAGAAACTACATTACATAACATACTGAACAAAACATAAGAATTTCAGAATTTTATTTCCGAGTTCCTAGGTCATTGTAGTAGCACCCACTATACCTGCCGTCTTCAGGCAATTATGGAGTACCTACTTTTTTTTTTATCAGAGTACTGACGTGGGTATAGAAACTACATTACATAACATACTGAACAAAACATAAGATTTTCAGAATTTTATTTCCGAGTTCCTAGGTCATTGTAATAGAACCCACTATACCTGCCGTCTTCAGGCAATTATGGAGTACCTACTAATTTTTTTTTATCAGAGTACTGACGTGGGTATAGAAACTACATTACATAACATACTGAACAAAACAAAAGATTTTCAGAATTTTATTCCCGAGTTCCTAGGTCATTGTAGTAGAACCCACTATACCTGCCGTCTTCAGGCAATTCAGGAGTACCTACTCATTTTTTTTTATCAGAGTACTGACGTGGGTATAGAAACTACATTACATAACATACTGAACAAAACATAAAATTTTCAGAATTTTATTCCCGAGTTCCTAGGTCATTGTAGTCGAACCCACTATACCTGCCGTCTTCAGGCAATTATGGAGTACCTACTATTTTTTTTTTATCAGAGTACTGACGTGGCTATAAAAACTACATCACATAACATACTGAAAAAAACATAAGGTTTTCAGAATTTTATTCCCGAGTTCCTAGGTCATTGTAGTAGAACCCACTATACCTGCCGTCTTCAGGCAATTATGGAGTATCTACAATTTTTTTTTTATCAGAGTACTGACGTGGGTATAGAAACTACATTACATAACATACTGAACAAAACATAAGATTTTCAGAATTTTATTCCCGAGTTCCTAGGTCATTGTAGTAGAACCCACTATACTTGCCGTCTTCAGGCAATTAAGAAGTACCTACTCATTTTTTTTTCAGAGTACTGACGTGAGTACAGAAACTACATTACATAACATACTGAACAAAACATAAAATTTTCAGAATTTTATTCCCGAGTTCCTA
>CANHBR010000002.1:10000-17500 GCA_947458855.1 Monopis laevigella | reverse complement strand
TCTTCGGACGCGACGCGACCTTGCGTCGGGTCGGACGCGCCGAGGCGCGTGCGCGTTTCGTAAACAATTGTACCGTCCGGCTGCCGGCCGGCCGGATAGCGTCGCGGACCGGCGGCGCGCGCGTTTTACCGCGCGACCGCCGGGCTACCGGACGCGGCTTAGGCCGACGCCGAACGGGTCGCGATGTCTTACTTGGAGAGAAGTGCACGCCGTCCGCGGGCGTCGCGTACGCGGCGCGTGCACGCCCCGCGAGGGGGCGCGATCGCGCGCGCGCACGGGCGCCGCGGAGTGACGATGAATCTCTCCGTTCGTTCATTCGAGTTCCGCAGGTTTACCCCTGAACGGTTTCACGTACTCTTGAACTCTCTCTTCAAAGTTCTTTTCAACTTTCCCTCACGGTACTTGTTCGCTATCGGTCTCGCGGTAATATTTAGCCTTAGATGGAGTTTACCACCCGCTTAGGGCTGCACTCTCAAGCAACCCGACTCTTGGGAGAGTCCCTCTCGCCGCGGCGCTCCGTCACTACGGGCCTGGCACCCTCTGCGGGAAAACGGCCCCGTTCAAGACGAACTTGGACAGGAGACGTCGCGACGAGAAAGCGGAACCTCCCGAACACCACATCTCCCGCGACCGTGACGACCGCGGGATTCAGTGCTGGGCTGTTTCCTGTTCGCTCGCCGCTACTAAGGAAATCCTAGTTAGTTTCTTTTCCTCCGCTTACTAATATGCTTAAATTCGGCGGGTGATCCTCCCTGATCTGAGGCCAACGATAAAAAAACGAGGCAGACACGATATCCGTCAGCGCGCCGGCTCACGCTTTACACGTGTGACGCGGCGCGCGCTTCGGACGTCGAGTCCGCCTACATTTTACGCTCGTCGCGCGACGCTCTCGACGCACAACGGACGACACTGGTGTACGAAAGACACGCGCAGCGCATCGCGCGCGCACAAGCACAAGATCGGACACGCACCAACCGCCCGCGGACTGACCGCGCGTCGACACGCTGTCCACAGCGACAGGTTCGACGAGACGCGCTCGGACGCGTGGCGTCCTACGAGCGTCGTGTGCGCGCCCATTCAATGGACACTTGTGTGTGCGCCGCTTGCGCAGCTCGTGTCGTTTCGTGTGCCGCCCGCGTGACCGTCGATCACGCATCGCGACGACGAGATGATATCGAATATTTAAACGGACCGCGCGCTCTGCGTCGCGTACGACGTTCGCGCTCGGAGCCGTCAACTTCGCGCCGAATCGTTTCAGATGCGGCGCAGTGTGGACTGTTTTATTATGCAGCCGGCCCTCAGACAGGAGTGGTCCTGGATGTGTCTCCACGGACCGCAATGTGCGTTCGAAATGTCGATGTTCAAATGTGTCCTGCAGTTCACACTATGACGCGCAGTTAACTGCGTTCTTCATCGACCCGCGAGCCAAGTGATCCACCGTCCAGGGTAGTGTTTTATCGTTTTGTGTTCAACAAAACGATTGTGTATTGATTGGGTTTGACAGCGTTTAGAAATTTTCAAGTTGAAAAAAAAAAATTGACCGCGCCCGCGTCCCATGTGGACGCGACCGTTCGGCGCGGTGGGCGTTCAAAGTTTTGTTCGTCTGACGCGACGGGGCGCGTGCGTGCGCGTGCGCGAAGCTTCGCGGCCGCGGGGCACGTGAGCGGATGCTCTCACGTCCCCCGACACTAACGGGCCGGGCAGCGACGACACACAGGCGACACGGACACGGCGCCCTGCGTACCGGCCGACCGCGACCGGACACCGCAAGCGGAGCCCGGCCGGATCGGTCGATAATGACAGCGTTCGAGGTTGGCGTCACACATCGTCGTGATATCTGATGATAATAAATGATCAACATCATCTATACAACGTTAATGATCCTTCCGCAGGTTCCCCTACGGAAACCTTGTTACGACTTTTACTTCCTCTAAATGATCAAGTTTGGTCAACTTCCCAACAACGCCGACGGCCGTTAAGCCACCGCGTGTCGGTCCGAAGACCTCACTAAATCATTCAATCGGTAGTAGCGACGGGCGGTGTGTACAAAGGGCAGGGACGTAATCAACGCGAGCTTATGACTCGCGCTTACTAGGAATTCCTCGTTTATGGGGGATAATTGCAAACCCCAATCCCCAGCACGAAGGAGTTTCAGCGGGTTGCCCGGGCCTCTAGGCCAGGGAGAACATGCTGATTCCTTCAGTGTAGCGCGCGTGCGGCCCAGGACATCTAAGGGCATCACAGACCTGTTATTGCTCAATCTCGTGCGGCTCGAAGCCGCCGGTCCCTCTAAGAAGAATTTTAATACGTCGTTAGTGAGTTGCGCGATCGGAGACCGCGCACACCTAAATCGCGACGCCTATTTAGCAGGCTAGAGTCTCGTTCGTTACCGGAATTAACCAGACAAATCGCTCCACCAACTAAGAACGGCCATGCACCACCACCCACCGAATCAAGAAAGAGCTGTTAATCTGTCAATCCTTCCGGTGTCCGGGCCTGGTGAGATTTCCCGTGTTGAGTCAAATTAAGCCGCAGGCTCCACTCCTGGTGGTGCCCTTCCGTCAATTCCTTTAAGTTTCAGCTTTGCAACCATACTCCCCCCGGAGTCCAAAATCTTTGGTTTCCCGGAAGCTGCCCGCCGAGCCGTTTATTTAACGTCGGCGGATCGCTAGATGACATATTTACGGTTAGAACTAGGGCGGTATCTAATCGCCTTCGAACCTCTAACTTTCGTTCTTGATTGATGAAAACACCTTTGGCAAATGCTTTCGCTGATGTTCGTCTTGCGACGATCCAAGAATTTCACCTCTAACGTCGCAATACGAATGCCCCCAGTTATCCCTATTAATCATTACCTCGGAGTTCTGAAAACCAACAAAATAGAACCGAGATCATATTCTATTATTCCATGCACGAAATATTCAAGCAGCATTTTGAGCCCGCTTTGAGCACTCTAATTTGTTCAAAGTAAAATTGTCGGCCCACCTCGGCACTCACTGAAGAGCACCGCGATAGGATTTTGATATTGAACCGCCGTGTTACCGGCGGCTCACCGACGATATGCTCCGCAAACGTGTCAGTATCACCGCTGAAGCGGTGCACCGACAGCGCGGCGCACAAATGCAACTACGAGCTTTTTAACCGCAACAATTTTAGTATACGCTATTGGAGCTGGAATTACCGCGGCTGCTGGCACCAGACTTGCCCTCCAATTGTTCCTCGTTAAAATATTTAAAGTGTACTCATTCCGATTACGAGGCCTCTTAAGAGTCCCGTATCGTTATTTTTCGTCACTACCTCCCCGTGCCGGGAGTGGGTAATTTGCGCGCCTGCTGCCTTCCTTGGATGTGGTAGCCGTTTCTCAGGCTCCCTCTCCGGAATCGAACCCTGATTCCCCGTTACCCGTGACAACCATGGTAGTCGCAGAAACTACCATCGAAAGTTGATAAGGCAGACATTTGAAAGATGCGTCGCCGGTACTGGACCGTGCGATCGGCAAAAGTTATCCAGATTCATCAAAATGAACGACATCGGACGCGAGGCCCTCCGTCGATTGGTTTTGATCTAATAAAAGCGCTCATCCCATAGCTGGTCAGAGTTCTGATTGCATGTATTAGCTCTAGAATTACCACAGTTATCCAAGTAACCGAGTAAGATCTAAGGAACCAAAACTGATATATTGAGCCATTCGCGGTATCGCCTTAATACGGCTTGCACTGAGACATGCATGGCTTAGTCTTTGAGACAAGCATATAACTACTGGCAGGATCAACCAGGGAACCGACCGACAAACAATCCGCGCGCCGCCCGCACGACGGGCGTGCAGGCGGCGCGACAGACCGCCGCGCCCCGCGCACCCGAACGGGTGCCAAACGGAGGCGGTGAGCCGATACGATGACAGGGCGGATCGCGCACCACGCACGACCGTGGGGCCGCGCAGTCGCGCGCAAACCGCCCTGCAAAATAAAATCTGACGATTAAGAGGGTGCGACATGGAGTCACCCCGTTTTTATTGGCTTCGAACGCAACGTGAAATCACTGACGTGCACGGGACCCGCCCGAGCACGCATAAGATCGTCTCACATCATTCGCATAAACACACGGTTGACGATGCGCCCGGTGCAAGAGAGCCGACCAAACAGCCGATGAGAAATCCGTCCTTAGGACGGCGCAAGGCCTGCGACCGCGCGGAAAGTCGAGGGCAGCCCGCCGTGCGCGATCATCGTGCCGACCGCGCAAAGCGCGACGACCGACAAACGCCCCGGCGGGGTATCCGCACCGACACATCCGAGCATCGAGGTTAAACATATTCATTCAGCGCAGGTGAATTATGTAAACATAATCTGCGCACGTTGTGCTATAATAATTTACAGTGCCCTGAGCGCCGCGACGGCAGCAGCGTCGCTCGCGCACAAAACACCACCTCTTCTATCCTCAAGTAAAAAACACTCGTGTGTCCAAACAGCACAAAACTTGCAATTTTCGCACAACTATTAATCACCTGAAGATCGGAGGAGGCAACGAACAACTTCACCACATCTTCCTTCTTCTTTCTTCAACGGGCGCGACGCGCGCTCTCAGCGCTGGCGACGATCGAGCGGCGGCTTCCACTTCTCTTACGCCCGTCCGCGCCTGCGCCGTTCGCACGGCGCGCCCCTGTCATCTTCGTTTCTTCGGAGCGCTCGGTACCGGTGTGCCTAATACTAAAACTAGTCACACGCATACGGGGGCCAATCAAATGATCGCGGCTGCGTATGGAGGTAAGAAAAAAGTTAAAGTGGGATTAAAGTAATAATAATGAACATGATGATGATGATGATGATTATTATTATTATTAAGATGATGGTGATGATGATGATGGTGGTGGTGGTGGTGGTGGTGGCGGAGGCGGCGGCGGCGGTGGCGTTGGCCGTGATGATGATGATGATGATGATGATGATGATGATGATGATGATGATGATGATGATGATGAAGAAGGGAGAGAGAGAAAAACTCACGAGTTCGGTTTAAAAGTAATAAGTTAGTAAGTAAATTTTTAAAAGGTAATATAATATCAGTCGGGCGGTGTTCGGGAGAGAAGAGAATAAAATGTGAAAAAAAAAAAAATGTAACGGTTCCCGGGGGTTGGGTCACGTCGACCCTAATTGTGCTTATTAGTGATAGTTGTTGCGTTCACATATAATATCCATGTGCATGTAGTGCCATACATAATTATTATTATTATTTTTTTATTATTACAATGTGCCACCATTATTCCTACCGGAATGTGGTTAAGTCAGATAATTCACAAAATCATACAAAAAAGAAAAAAAAAAGATATACACTAACATAAAGCAAGAGTTGTTGGGTTAACAACAACATAATTTTAAATAATGGCTAAAATTAAGCAGGGCAAGATTCGTTTCACCAAGAATAAGTAGACATTGACTATAATCTAATTGATAGATAAAGCTGTAGAGGCTGTAAAAATGTTATAATAAACCAAACATTACTAAATGTTATAAAATAAATAAAAATACGTAATAAATTGCAGCTGTAAAGAAGCTTTGTCAGTAAACAAAACTGACTTTTAGTATAATAACATACTCAAATATACAAACAATTAACATAAAAGCTGCTGTAAAGTGGCGTTGTCAATTAACTAACTATTAAGGTAATAGAAACTGGGCGCTAGAATAAAATAAAATAATAATTTTCAATTGTCTGCAGCTGTAAAATGGCTTGACAGATAATTATACACATTATTGATAATAATAACATAAATTAATAAGATGTCATAAATTAACAAGAATAGCATAAATTAAATACAATTTAAATAACAATATGTCATATTTTTAAAATTAACTAAATATAAAATAGATGTCAATTTGTTAAATATATTATTAAATATAAGTAATTAAATATGTCAAACCCATTGCAATAAACTAAACATATATAAATAAAAAAACAAATAAAAAAATAAAAAAAAGTTACCCTATGATATTGTGTCCTTTAGAGCTTCATCTAATGAGTAGTATGCCTTTGTAATTAATATACATTTTTTATTTTCAATTTAAATTTATCCCGATTTAAGTTAATTAATTTATCATCTAAATTATTAAATAGTTTTACACAGTTACACAAAAAACTTTTTGTATATTTATTAAGCCTGTGTTTGGGTACTAGGTAGCAGGATTTACGGCGGGAATTTTCTTTTTCAATTTTTAAAGTAAAGTCACCCATATTTTGTTTGAAATATAATAAACAAAGCATTATGTAAGTACCGGACATGGTAAGTATATTAAATTCTTTAAAAGCATCCCTACATGAGTCTCGTCGAGAATTGTTCGACCTGATGGAGAAGACACGCGGAGGGGTGACACTTGACGGCGGTGTGCAGTAGAAGGAAGTGGGGGAGGAAATCGGAAAACCTGAAATATCCACTGGACACCAGAGATATTCCCTCGTATAGGAAAAAGCCTCTGTGCAGGGGGTGGGTTGTGATGGCTCATTCGGTAGGTAACGACGAGGCGAGACGGGTCCAGATAGATTAGATTTTTTCCTGAAAACTGAAACTTTTCATTTTCAGTAATTTTTTTCTCGACAACGCGTCAGTACCCAGGGCGGGGGTCACGATACACGGCAATGTTTTTTATTATTTTCAGTATTTATTTTTCAGTTTTCAAAAAAAAAACACACACATAATTTTTTTTTTTTGGCCGTAAACGGTAGCCGATCACGGTATAGAACGGGCATCTGGGCGATTTTGTAGCTGTTTGTTATAAATATAAAAAAAAATACGAGGTAGGTGGTCTCGACAGACAAGATTTATGGCGTAAGCCAAGTATTTATCTTTCATTAACCGTACCCAACTAATTTTAATCTACTGTAGGTTTAATAGTTAAAAAAATCAAATAGTTGTTCAATACCTGAAGCAGAAGTCGCCGTGGGGTGTAGTAGTAGTAGTAAGGCCCAATGATATCCGCTGGACACCAGAGGTATGTATGCCCTCGTCTAAGCGCCCTTGGTGGTATATTTTTTTCCTGAAAAAAACAATAATAATAATAATTTTTTGTCAATACTTTTCGACCGAGACATGGAGGGGTGACACCTTTCGGCGGTGTGCAGTAGAAGGAAGTGAATAGGTAAACCTGAAATTTCCACTGCTGGTGTCCTATTTTGAAAAATATTCTTTTAATTGAAAGAGTAGACTGGAACATGGCGAATATCGAGAGTTTTTCTTATTATATTACACCATATCTTTGCCAAATGTGAACCGATTTTCGTTATATCGTTACTTCATGGATTCATACTGGATGGTGGAATAATTAAAAATGAAAGAGTTCATGTTTTCTACAAATAGATTAAAACATTTTATATATTAATTTGAATGTATGTATTACCAACCGAGGAAAGCTGACTAACTGGAAAACTGACTTCAATGATAAAAAAAATTAAAGATTTATTTAAAAACCTAATATTTGTAAAGTTTCGTGTAATTTTATGTCAAAGTAAGGTAAG
>CANHBR010000002.1:0-5000 GCA_947458855.1 Monopis laevigella | reverse complement strand
AAGCAACCCGACTCTTGGGAGAGTCCCTCTCGCCGCGGCGCTCCGTCACTACGGGCCTGGCACCCTCTGCGGGAAAACGGCCCCGTTCAAGACGAACTTGGACAGGAGACGTCGCGACGAGAAAGCGGAACCTCCCGAACACCACATCTCCCGCGACCGTGACGACCGCGGGATTCAGTGCTGGGCTGTTTCCTGTTCGCTCGCCGCTACTAAGGAAATCCTAGTTAGTTTCTTTTCCTCCGCTTACTAATATGCTTAAATTCGGCGGGTGATCCTCCCTGATCTGAGGCCAACGATAAAAAAACGAGGCAGACACGATATCCGTCAGCGCGCCGGCTCACGCTTTACACGTGTGACGCGGCGCGCGCTTCGGACGTCGAGTCCGCCTACATTTTACGCTCGTCGCGCGACGCTCTCGACGCACAACGGACGACACTGGTGTACGAAAGACACGCGCAGCGCATCGCGCGCGCACAAGCACAAGATCGGACACGCACCAACCGCCCGCGGACTGACCGCGCGTCGACACGCTGTCCACAGCGACAGGTTCGACGAGACGCGCTCGGACGCGTGGCGTCCTACGAGCGTCGTGTGCGCGCCCATTCAATGGACACTTGTGTGTGCGCCGCTTGCGCAGCTCGTGTCGTTTCGTGTGCCGCCCGCGTGACCGTCGATCACGCATCGCGACGACGAGATGATATCGAATATTTAAACGGACCGCGCGCTCTGCGTCGCGTACGACGTTCGCGCTCGGAGCCGTCAACTTCGCGCCGAATCGTTTCAGATGCGGCGCAGTGTGGACTGTTTTATTATGCAGCCGGCCCTCAGACAGGAGTGGTCCTGGATGTGTCTCCACGGACCGCAATGTGCGTTCGAAATGTCGATGTTCAAATGTGTCCTGCAGTTCACACTATGACGCGCAGTTAACTGCGTTCTTCATCGACCCGCGAGCCAAGTGATCCACCGTCCAGGGTAGTGTTTTATCGTTTTGTGTTCAACAAAACGATTGTGTATTGATTGGGTTTGACAGCGTTTAGAAATTTTCAAGTTGAAAAAAAAAAATTGACCGCGCCCGCGTCCCATGTGGACGCGACCGTTCGGCGCGGTGGGCGTTCAAAGTTTTGTTCGTCTGACGCGACGGGGCGCGTGCGTGCGCGTGCGCGAAGCTTCGCGGCCGCGGGGCACGTGAGCGGATGCTCTCACGTCCCCCGACACTAACGGGCCGGGCAGCGACGACACACAGGCGACACGGACACGGCGCCCTGCGTACCGGCCGACCGCGACCGGACACCGCAAGCGGAGCCCGGCCGGATCGGTCGATAATGACAGCGTTCGAGGTTGGCGTCACACATCGTCGTGATATCTGATGATAATAAATGATCAACATCATCTATACAACGTTAATGATCCTTCCGCAGGTTCCCCTACGGAAACCTTGTTACGACTTTTACTTCCTCTAAATGATCAAGTTTGGTCAACTTCCCAACAACGCCGACGGCCGTTAAGCCACCGCGTGTCGGTCCGAAGACCTCACTAAATCATTCAATCGGTAGTAGCGACGGGCGGTGTGTACAAAGGGCAGGGACGTAATCAACGCGAGCTTATGACTCGCGCTTACTAGGAATTCCTCGTTTATGGGGGATAATTGCAAACCCCAATCCCCAGCACGAAGGAGTTTCAGCGGGTTGCCCGGGCCTCTAGGCCAGGGAGAACATGCTGATTCCTTCAGTGTAGCGCGCGTGCGGCCCAGGACATCTAAGGGCATCACAGACCTGTTATTGCTCAATCTCGTGCGGCTCGAAGCCGCCGGTCCCTCTAAGAAGAATTTTAATACGTCGTTAGTGAGTTGCGCGATCGGAGACCGCGCACACCTAAATCGCGACGCCTATTTAGCAGGCTAGAGTCTCGTTCGTTACCGGAATTAACCAGACAAATCGCTCCACCAACTAAGAACGGCCATGCACCACCACCCACCGAATCAAGAAAGAGCTGTTAATCTGTCAATCCTTCCGGTGTCCGGGCCTGGTGAGATTTCCCGTGTTGAGTCAAATTAAGCCGCAGGCTCCACTCCTGGTGGTGCCCTTCCGTCAATTCCTTTAAGTTTCAGCTTTGCAACCATACTCCCCCCGGAGTCCAAAATCTTTGGTTTCCCGGAAGCTGCCCGCCGAGCCGTTTATTTAACGTCGGCGGATCGCTAGATGACATATTTACGGTTAGAACTAGGGCGGTATCTAATCGCCTTCGAACCTCTAACTTTCGTTCTTGATTGATGAAAACACCTTTGGCAAATGCTTTCGCTGATGTTCGTCTTGCGACGATCCAAGAATTTCACCTCTAACGTCGCAATACGAATGCCCCCAGTTATCCCTATTAATCATTACCTCGGAGTTCTGAAAACCAACAAAATAGAACCGAGATCATATTCTATTATTCCATGCACGAAATATTCAAGCAGCATTTTGAGCCCGCTTTGAGCACTCTAATTTGTTCAAAGTAAAATTGTCGGCCCACCTCGGCACTCACTGAAGAGCACCGCGATAGGATTTTGATATTGAACCGCCGTGTTACCGGCGGCTCACCGACGATATGCTCCGCAAACGTGTCAGTATCACCGCTGAAGCGGTGCACCGACAGCGCGGCGCACAAATGCAACTACGAGCTTTTTAACCGCAACAATTTTAGTATACGCTATTGGAGCTGGAATTACCGCGGCTGCTGGCACCAGACTTGCCCTCCAATTGTTCCTCGTTAAAATATTTAAAGTGTACTCATTCCGATTACGAGGCCTCTTAAGAGTCCCGTATCGTTATTTTTCGTCACTACCTCCCCGTGCCGGGAGTGGGTAATTTGCGCGCCTGCTGCCTTCCTTGGATGTGGTAGCCGTTTCTCAGGCTCCCTCTCCGGAATCGAACCCTGATTCCCCGTTACCCGTGACAACCATGGTAGTCGCAGAAACTACCATCGAAAGTTGATAAGGCAGACATTTGAAAGATGCGTCGCCGGTACTGGACCGTGCGATCGGCAAAAGTTATCCAGATTCATCAAAATGAACGACATCGGACGCGAGGCCCTCCGTCGATTGGTTTTGATCTAATAAAAGCGCTCATCCCATAGCTGGTCAGAGTTCTGATTGCATGTATTAGCTCTAGAATTACCACAGTTATCCAAGTAACCGAGTAAGATCTAAGGAACCAAAACTGATATATTGAGCCATTCGCGGTATCGCCTTAATACGGCTTGCACTGAGACATGCATGGCTTAGTCTTTGAGACAAGCATATAACTACTGGCAGGATCAACCAGGGAACCGACCGACAAACAATCCGCGCGCCGCCCGCACGACGGGCGTGCAGGCGGCGCGACAGACCGCCGCGCCCCGCGCACCCGAACGGGTGCCAAACGGAGGCGGTGAGCCGATACGATGACAGGGCGGATCGCGCACCACGCACGACCGTGGGGCCGCGCAGTCGCGCGCAAACCGCCCTGCAAAATAAAATCTGACGATTAAGAGGGTGCGACATGGAGTCACCCCGTTTTTATTGGCTTCGAACGCAACGTGAAATCACTGACGTGCACGGGACCCGCCCGAGCACGCATAAGATCGTCTCACATCATTCGCATAAACACACGGTTGACGATGCGCCCGGTGCAAGAGAGCCGACCAAACAGCCGATGAGAAATCCGTCCTTAGGACGGCGCAAGGCCTGCGACCGCGCGGAAAGTCGAGGGCAGCCCGCCGTGCGCGATCATCGTGCCGACCGCGCAAAGCGCGACGACCGACAAACGCCCCGGCGGGGTATCCGCACCGACACATCCGAGCATCGAGGTTAAACATATTCATTCAGCGCAGGTGAATTATGTAAACATAATCTGCGCACGTTGTGCTATAATAATTTACAGTGCCCTGAGCGCCGCGACGGCAGCAGCGTCGCTCGCGCACAAAACACCACCTCTTCTATCCTCAAGTAAAAAACACTCGTGTGTCCAAACAGCACAAAACTTGCAATTTTCGCACAACTATTAATCACCTGAAGATCGGAGGAGGCAACGAACAACTTCACCACATCTTCCTTCTTCTTTCTTCAACGGGCGCGACGCGCGCTCTCAGCGCTGGCGACGATCGAGCGGCGGCTTCCACTTCTCTTACGCCCGTCCGCGCCTGCGCCGTTCGCACGGCGCGCCCCTGTCATCTTCGTTTCTTCGGAGCGCTCGGTACCGGTGTGCCTAATACTAAAACTAGTCACACGCATACGGGGGCCAATCAAATGATCGCGGCTGCGTATGGAGGTAAGAAAAAAGTTAAAGTGGGATTAAAGTAATAATAATGAACATGATGATGATGATGATGATTATTATTATTATTAAGATGATGGTGATGATGATGATGGTGGTGGTGGTGGTGGTGGTGGCGGAGGCGGCGGCGGCGGTGGCGTTGGCCGTGATGATGATGATGATGATGATGATGATGATGATGATGATGATGATGATGATGATGATGAAGAAGGGAGAGAGAGAAAAACTCACGAGTTCGGTTTAAAAGTAATAAGTTAGTAAGTAAATTTTTAAAAGGTAATATAATATCAGTCGGGCGGTGTTCGGGAGAGAAGAGAATAAAATGTGAAAAAAAAAAAAATGTAACGGTTCCCGGGGGTTGGGTCACGTCGACCCTAATTGTGCTTATTAGTGATAGTTGTTGCGTTCACATATAATATCCATGTGCATGTAGTGCCATACATAATTATTATTATTATTTTTTTATTATTACAATGTGCCACCATTATTCCTACCGGAATGTGGTTAAGTCAGATAATTCACAAAATCATACAAAAAAGAAAAAAAAAAGATATACACTAACATAAAGCAAGAGTTGTTGGGTTAACAACAACATAATTTTAAATAATGGCTAAAATTAAGCAGGGCAAGATTCGTTTCACCAAGAATAAGTAGACATTGACTATAATCTAATTGATAGATAAAGCTGTAGAGGCTGTAAAAATGTTA
>CANHBR010000001.1:17500-25296 GCA_947458855.1 Monopis laevigella | reverse complement strand
AATTCTGATATAATTTCACCCCCCATCTCATCTTTAAAATAACCTGGTCTTTTTACATTTACTTGAGGTATATTAAACACGTTATTTATCCCAAAATTACTGGTATCGAAATATTTAATATTTTTTAACATATCCTTATAAAAGTCGTCTGTTTCTATTAAATATAAAAGACTGTCGGTATCTGTATAACATAATTTCAAAGTATTATTATTATATAAATGTTTCATAATGGAATAATGAAAATTATACAAGTGACTTTTGGAAAGTTCAAGAATTGTAAATCCGACATAAATTGGCCGATCTAAAACAATCTTTGTTTTATTTAATTGTATAGCCACCAGATTTTCTGAAAATATTGATAAATCTTTAAAATTTGGTGCACTAATAAATTTTTCTGCGCCACATAACTTATTAGTTGCATTGAATTTATCTTTCCACACATTGACAAGCCTAACATCAACTTGCTTTCGCTTGTTTTCGATCGTTTTACCAAAAATGGAGTTATTTTGTTTTTTGAAAAAGTCTTTTTCAAACTCTGACTTAGCTTGCTGTCTAAGGGAAGTATTTAAAGTAATATAAGGTTTCAAATATTTGCTTTGCTTAAACGATAGGATTCTATGTATTTTTAGCAGCAGCAGACCATTATTTAAGCATTCCTTCAAATGAATATAATGTATAACATAACGATATTTATTATAAAGGTTGGCAATTAACTTTTTACTTTTACTACCGAAAGGACAAAACTTTTCAGCAGCAAAAGGCAAATCCGAATGGGCCTCGTGAATTCTATCGGGGTATTGCAAATCTACTTCTAGTATGTACCCATAGGTACTATTCTCAGCCACATTGTTAATATCAAAATTGTTTATATCATACTCATTTAGAAATTTAAAATCACTTGTAGGAAGGTTTTGCATCATGGCAAAACCATAAAGATTAACGCAATCAAGATATATTAAATATGTGCTTGGCTCGTTTTCATTATACATAGGTAAATATTTATTATTGGCTTTTGCATACCTCAAAGAACATTGGGCAAGACCACCTCTTATTCCTTTTTCTATCATTTGATACATATCTATATCTGACAACAAATCTAATTCAACTTTTGTGTACAATAACATAGCATCCCAACTTAAAGATGGAGAAGATACATAATAGCAAGGGTCTAATCCATAGTAAAGTAAACTCATATCTCTAAATTTTTCAAAAACATCACATAAAAGTAAAACATCGCATTTTAAATATAAATCGGTATATTCTCCTAAATTATTAATTTTAAATGATTTCCAAACTGTTAAAGCATGTTCATAATCTTTTTCCGATATACCATCAGAAGTCAATTTGTTAAAGAACTTGCTGCGCTTTGGTAATTTTGTTTCGTGATATCTTTCCCATGTATTAATATAATCGTAACAATATACCCCTTTTCTGCATACTAAATTAAACAATTTATCATCAAAAAAAAAATCTCTCATATGTTTAAAATCTTCTCGATTTAATGTTTTTACTAATTTATCTAACCCAGAACTTAGAAAATTGAATGAATCAAGAAATTTCATTTGAGCAGTATTTCTAGAATCTATAGGAATAAATTTAGTGAAAGATATATATTTTTCTTTCGTTTTTGGAATAAGATTTATTCTCCCACATATATCAGATAGCTCTTTAATAAATAAATGACTATCATATCCAGATAAGTTATGAAAAATAATTGGAATAAATGGGCATTGTTTTGAATTAATGTTACATGTATTGTGAGCAGGTCCTCTGTATTTGCCAGTGAAATGATCATGATCTTTTACAATTTTTTCATTTGAATGAAATTTTAATCTACAAATATGACAAATATTGGCAGTATTAAAAGAAATTTTCTCGTCATAAGTAAGAGGTTGCATAGGTTTTATAGTTTGTAATATTTTATATATTTTTTTAGTATCTCTTGCTATATATTCAACAAATTTTTTAGCACAGTTCGGACCTCGATAAGACACAAGTTCATCGAGTTCTGAATTGAATTTGCAGCATATATAATAAGCAAAACAAGATGCTTCATGTATTTGTACATTCTCTACATGAATCGATTTATTCTTATCTGAGTATTCTCGAAGTAAACTTTCAAAATCGCCATAAATTACTATTGGAATTCTTTGCGTTCTTTCATAATTACGAAAACGCAATTTGCTATTCTCATCGGGAAGAACTGTTTGCTGTCTAGCACAATTATGTTCATTTAGTTTACTCTCAGAATCATAATAAATGAAGCATTCATCGCATAAATAAATTTTAGATTTATGTCTGGTTAATTGTTTATGTACAAGCCTCTCAAAATCTTTGATTAAACAAAAATGAGTTTTATTATTTTTGTATAAATGTAATAAATTTACATGTATTATTTTACGTTCTTCAGTTTTATATAAGGGTCCAGTAACATTTAATTTTTCATCTAAACCATAAATATTTACACTTATTAAAGAATTGTTTTTTTCAAATAATTTTATATCGTCCATGCTTGGAGGGAACGTCATCCCGTTAATGTTATATAAGTCTGAGTAATGTGGATATGAATTTACACGATCGGAATTTTGTTTTGCAGGATACATATGAGCAGTAATGCACCATAAGAAGCAATGATTATCAGAATTTTTTATATTAATACATGATTTTGTATTATATATTTTTGCTGGTAAAGGAAAATAAGATCCGCCTCTTAAAGGGTTATATTTATTAATATTTATTTCTAAATGGCTTATGGAATCCAGACTCCAGCCAGACTCCGAATGTTCAAATTCAAAACATTTGCATACTAGTTTTTCAGAACAAGTTGAAATCAAAGAAAATAAATCGGTGCTAGGAACAACTATAATGTACTTAGTATTGAAAGACTTTAAACATTTTTCATTGTTTTTTGGTAAGATATATGTTGCAAAAAATTCAAAATTAATTTTTATTGTTTTATACTTCTTTAATGATAATTTAATTAGTCGATTAACAGTTTTTGACACTTCTGATAAAAATATTTCGGGTGTTATTGTCAGAGATTTGTCCGAATTAATTCTATAACTTACAATTCTGTTTTTAAATGCGGTTGCTATTATTTGCACATTATCAAATTTTGAACTAATTAAACAGTTTGATTTATGAATATTAGTTCGCTTATGTCTTGAATAATTTAATACATAGTGATTACACTCTTTGCAAAAATACATTTTATTTTATGATTACTAAATTGTCACTTTTAAACTGAAACTTCAAAATTATAATTTCAAAATTTTAAAAGATATGGTAATCAAAATTATTTATTATATGGAATTTCTTGCCAGGTATTTAAATTTAAAGTTAAAAGGTTTTATCTTGTTTAAAATTTGGATATTTTAATGTTTTAATACTATGTTTCTTAGTATTTTAAATTGGTTTGTTAGAATCATTGTATTTAAATTTCTTAGTATTTTAAGTTTTGAGATTTTTGGTATTTTATAATTCAAGCTCAATATATTTAAATATTGAACCCCCTGGAAGGAAAAATATACACATTAAGTTTATAGTTATAAAAATATTTTAAAATTAAATTTGAAACTTTTGATATCTTAAAATATTAATTTTTAAGAGTTTGATTTGTTCCTTTAGATTTCTTAATATAATAGTATTTTATATTCTCAGTATTGTAATACTTTAGTTTTTAAAATTATTGTATTTGAATTTCTTAGTATTTTAATTTCTGAGATTTTGAGATTTTGATATTCAAGCTCAATATATTTAAATATTAAGCCCCTGGAAGAAAAAAATATGCACATTAAGTTTAAAGTTATACAAATATTATAATATCAATTAGATTTTTTTTTAATCTTTAAGTTGAAATATTTTATATCTAAAAGTTTGCTTTGTTATTTTAGTTTCTTAAAAGATTATAGAATTTTATATTCTCAGTATTGTAATAATTTACTTTTTAGTTATACAAATATGTTAAGATCTATATTTTTTTAATTTGTAAGTATTTAAAATTAGCTTCTCTCAGTTATAATGTTATATTTGTCTTAAAATTTAAATATTTTAATGTTTTAATACTATGTTTCTTAGTATTTTAAATTAATTTGTTAGAATCAATGTACTTTGATTTCTTAGTATTTTAAGTTTTTAGATTTTTGGTATTTTATAATTCAAGCCCAATATATTTAAATATTGAACCGCTGGAAGGAAAAATATACATATTAAGTTTATAGTTATACAAATATTTTATTATTAAATTTGAAACTTTTAATATCTTAAAATATCAACTTTTAAAAGTTTGATTTGTTCCTTTAGATTTCTTAATATAATATAGCATTTTATAATCTCAGTGTTGTAATACTTTAGTTTTTAAAATAATTTTATTTTTGATTTCTTAGTCTTTTAATTTCGAAGATTTTGGGATTTTGATATTTAAGCGCAATATATTTAAATATTGAACCCCGAGAAGGAAAAAAAGGCATATAGTATCATAAAAAAAAAAGCCATTAAAATTTATTAGCATACATGACCGGTTTACAGTTTTTAAATTCAAGCTTGCCTTCTCGAACAAGCTGTGTAACTGCTTTAAAAGCCTTGCTGTCGGCGTTTGTACCCAATTTTAAAGTAACGAGAGCGTGCTTCCAACGATCGCAACTAGCAATTTTTTCTGTTTCGCGAGTGTCGTACACCCGGAGCTCGATGTAATATGGACCTTGTCTTGAGGGGTCTGAATGTACTGTCACACCTGAAGCAGATCGAGTGCTTATAAAACTCTTCAATGTTGCCGCTTGAACCGACTGCTTACTGCTAGAAGATCCGTGCTGAAATGATAAATAAGCCTATTAGTAGACATTAAAAAAATGCGAACATAATTGATATAAACGGTTGTACGAACGTTATGACTAAAATCTGTCCGCTGGCATTACCTCAGCAAATGGGTTGTACAGTTTTCTTTTTCTGCTCTTCACAGTTGCGGTGACGCCACCATCGCTATCCGAAGAGCTTTCATTAAATAAATCTTTGCTGATCTGTACTGCTGGTACTTTTTTTGATTTTTTTGCCTTTTTTGTTTTTTTTACAACATCTTTAGTTTTTTGTCCTGGCTGCAAAATATCTTCGTCATCGTCCCAGAATAAGTCTTGTGAATTAGAAGACCTGAAATGAAAAAAAAAACTTATTATACTTTAAATATTATAAATTATTTAATATGAATATAGTTTAAATATAGTTAATCCTACAATAATACTAGGAATTTACAAAAAATAATCGCTACCTAAACAATACCTACCTAATCGCCCCTATTTAGATTTTTTTATAGTACTAGAAAACGCCATCTGCTGAATTTTTGAAGAACTTAGTAGAAGAACATTAACTTGCTCATGGGCATTTAGAAAACTAAACAATTCAATAATAAACAACGAAAGTGGAAATTATTCAATTCGTCGATTGGTCGACAAATGGCGGTAAATAAAATTGCCTAATTTTTATTAAACAGTACTAGAAACGCTATCTCACCTGAAATTAAAAAAAAATATATACCAACAAGTAAGTTTTTTAAAATATAAATATCTACATTCGAATTCTACATAATTTAAATTATATCTAAAACCAAAACAAGCGATCGTGCAATACCTAGTTAATCCTAAATTAATATTATAAATTTACAATTAACGTTCCCGATGATGATAAAAAAAATGCTACCTAAACGCCACCTCTGAGATTTTTTATAGTACTAGAAAGCGCCATCTGTTGAGAAACACATGAACTTGCTCATGGACATATTGAAAACTAAATGATTCGATAACTAGCCGTGGAAATAATTCATCGATTGGGCGGTAGATGGCTGTAAAAATAAAATTGATCCCTAAACCCCCATTACATTCGAATACTTAATTTAATTTATAAACTTAAACAAAAAAAAAAGAAACGATCGCACATTACCTAGTTAATCCTACAATTATATTATAAATTTACAAATAACTGTCCCGATGATGATATAAAAAAATAAGCGCCATCTAATTATTTATCGGAGAACTACTAACAAGAACGCAAACTTGCTCATACGCATTAGGAAACAAAATGATTCGATAAACAACTAAAACGGAAATTATTCGCCGATTGATCGGTAAATGGTGATAAAAAAAATTGCTGCCTGAACGCCATCTTTTGAGTTTTTTATAGAACTAGAAAGCGCCATCTATTGCAATATCGAAGAACTACAAAGAAACACATGAACTTGCTCATGCGCATGATTCGTTGGGCGGCTGGCAGATGGCGCTAAAAACTGTTCCGATGATGATATAAAAAAAATTGCTACCTAAAAGCCATCTTTGAGATTTTTATAGTACTACGAAAGCCGTAAAAATTTGCGCTTGTAATATAAATGAAATGATTCGATAGTAAACTGATAGAGGGCGCTATGAAAAAACAATTCGTAAAATAAGGCTGAGGGCGATGTAGAATATATTAGTAATCTTTCCATATAATAGAACCTTTGTTAAGTTAACTTAAAATAGTAATAAAAATCATGTCAATATATTGAATGCAATAAATATGTATAATAATAATATGTATAATAAGGTTAGCTTAATAATGCCAATTATCAACGAAATTAAACTTTAATAAGATATTGATCTATATAAACCATCCCTATCCACTATGTATATGTATAATTTGAAAGGTTGCCTTAATAATGCCAATTATCAACGAAATTAAACTTTAATAAGATATTGATCTACATATATAAACCATCCCCATCCACTATGTAGTATTATGTTTTTATTTCAATACATTTGCGTATAATGAAGATATTATTAAAGACACTACAGTCTTTAGGTCCCTGGTTCAAACCCTCCCCGATGTGTACGAAATTTAAATTTTCAAATGTATGCACATTTGTTTGACAACCCTCACTATATTGCCTCAAAGAGCACGTTAAGCCATCGATACCAGTTTCACTATACCAACTTGTGAAACTGTTTACAGATGGGATATTGAGTTTATCTAAACACTGCAACGAGCTAGCTACGAAGTAGAAATAACACTGCATAGGAGTTTAATTGGTCGTGAACGTTACAAGGTGCAACGTTACAAACTGGACAAATATCTACTTAAATAAATTTAAAATAAAGTCATAATAGTTACATAATAAGCAAATAAGAGATGGCAATATTTCAATAAAAGCAATAAATAAAAATACTCACATACTTTTATGTAGCTATAAGATAGTTGCTCTGCGATAAACTGAAGAAGTGACCGATGTTAGGTGCTCTCAAGTCTTTTATAACTTTATTTCTAAAGACAACCATCATTTAAAATATAACTGCAGAATAAAATAAAATTTAGTCGTTATAATTATAAACAATAAAGTCTATTTCGCATATTTTTCAATTAACGGGACTTTGTTTTATTTTTGTCGTATTACATTCCATTTAAGGGGCATTCCAATAGAGGTATGCAGCTCGATGACGCTCTGCCCGAGCAATATGAGACCCAAACCAAAAAGAGTGATGCGAATGTTACTCATTGCTCTGGTATGTAAAAAAACTAATGTACTTACTTATTTGGAAGCGAGAGGGGTAGAGCAAAAAATTATGCAGGCACAAAGTCATGAAACGCAGCACAAATAGATTTAAAAATAACAAAATATTCTCATAATCATTGATAAATAATTTTTCTTAATGTATTAAAAAAACGAAGTTCTATGCCGAATATATAATAAAGCTCTATTAAATATTCAGATAACTACAGAAAAGTCCTTAAACATTATATTACATGTAGTAAGTATAAGTAGAGGATAAAGTGATAAT
>CANHBR010000001.1:0-15000 GCA_947458855.1 Monopis laevigella | reverse complement strand
CGCGGCGGACGTGGCGCTGTTGGTGTAGCATGAGAGTGTGTGATGTAGAGCTGATGGTTTGTATGGCGCAGTACCTCGGGTTCGCGGCGGACGTGGCGCTGTTGGTGTAGCATGAGAGTGTGTGATGTAGAGCTGATGGTTTGTATGGCGCAGTACCTCGGGTTCGCGGCGGACGTGGCGCTGTTGGTGTAGCATGAGAGTGTGTGATGTAGAGCTGATGGTTTGTATGCCGCAGTACCCCGGGTTCGCGGCGGACGTGGCGCTGTTGGTGTAGCATGAGAGTGTGTGATGTAGAGCTGATGGTTTGTATGCCGCAGTACCCCGGGTTCGCGGCGGACGTGGCGCTGTTGGTGTAGCATGAGAGTGTGTGATGTAGAGCTGATGGTTTGTATGCCGCAGTACCCCGGGTTCGCGGCGGACGTGGCGCTGTTGGTGTAGCATGAGAGTGTGTGATGTAGAGCTGATGGTTTGTATGCCGCAGTACCCCGGGTTCGCGGCGGACGTGGCGCTGTTGGTGTATCATGAGAGTGTGTGATGTAGAGCTGATGGTTTGTATGGCGCAGTACCCCGGGTTCGCGGCGGACGTGGCGCTGTTGGTGTATCATGAGAATGTGTGATGTAGAGCTGATGGTTTGTATGCCGCAGTACCCCGGGTTCGCGGCGGACGTGGCGCTGTTGGTGTAGCATGAGAGTGTGTGATGTAGAGCTGATGGTTTGTATGCCGCAGTACCCCGGGTTCGCGGCGGACGTGGCGCTGTTGGTGTATCATGAGAATGTGTGATGTAGAGCTGATGGTTTGTATGCCGCAGTACCCCGGGTTCGTGGCGGACGTGGCGCTGTTGGTGTAGCATGAGAGTGTGTGATGTAGAGCTGATGGTTTGTATGCCGCAGTACCCCGGGTTCGCGGCGGACGTGGCGCTGTTGGTGTATCATGAGAGTGTGTGATGTAGAGCTGATGGTTTGTATGGCGCAGTACCCCGGGTTCGCGGCGGACGTGGCGCTGTTGGTGTATCATGAGAATGTGTGATGTAGAGCTGATGGTTTGTATGCCGCAGTACCCCGGGTTCGCGGCGGACGTGGCGCTGTTGGTGTAGCATGAGAGTGTGTGATGTAGAGCTGATGGTTTGTATGGCGCAGTACCCCGGGTTCGCGGCGGACGTGGCGCTGTTGGTGTAGCATGAGAGTGTGTGATGTAGAGCTGATGGTTTGTATGGCGCAGTACCTCGGGTTCGCGGCGGATGTGGCGCTGTTGGTGTAGCATGAGAGTGTGTGATGTAGAGCTGATGGTTTGTATGGCGCAGTACCCCGGGTTCGCGGCGGACGTGGCGCTGTTGGTGTATCATGAGAATGTGTGATGTAGAGCTGATGGTTTGTATGCCGCAGTACCCCGGGTTCGCGGCGGACGTGGCGCTGTTGGTGTAGCATGAGAGTGTGTGATGTAGAGCTGATGGTTTGTATGGCGCAGTACCTCGGGTTCGCGGCGGATGTGGCGCTGTTGGTGTAGCATGAGAGTGTGTGATGTAGAGCTGATGGTTTGTATGGCGCAGTACCCCGGGTTCGCGGCGGACGTGGCGCTGTTGGTGTAGCATGAGAGTGTGTGATGTAGAGCTGATGGTTTGTATGGCGCAGTACCTCGGGTTCGCGGCGGATGTGGCGCTGTTGGTGTAGCATGAGAGTGTGTGATGTAGAGCTGATGGTTTGTATGGCGCAGTACCCCGGGTTCGCGGCGGACGTGGCGCTGTTGGTGTATCATGAGAATGTGTGATGTAGAGCTGATGGTTTGTATGCCGCAGTACCCCGGGTTCGCGGCGGACGTGGCGCTGTTGGTGTAGCATGAGAGTGTGTGATGTAGAGCTAATGGTTTGTATGGCGCAGTACCCCGGGTTCGCGGCGGACGTGGCGCTGTTGGTGTAGCATGAGAGTGTGTGATGTAGAGCTGATGGTTTGTATGGCGCAGTACCTCGGGTTCGCGGCGGATGTGGCGCTGTTGGTGTAGCATGAGAGTGTGTGATGTAGAGCTGATGGTTTGTATGGCGCAGTACCCCGGGTTCGCGGCGGACGTGGCGCTGTTGGTGTAGCATGAGAGTGTGTGATGTAGAGCTGATGGTTTGTATGGCGCAGTACCTCGGGTTCGCGGCGGACGTGGCGCTGTTGGTGTAGCATGAGAGTGTGTGATGTAGAGCTGATGGTTTGTATGGCGCAGTACCTCGGGTTCGCGGCGGACGTGGCGCTGTTGGTGTAGCATGAGAGTGTGTGATGTAGAGCTGATGGTTTGTATGCCGCAGTACCCCGGGTTCGCGGCGGACGTGGCGCTGTTGGTGTAGCATGAGAGTGTGTGATGTAGAGCTGATGGTTTGTATGCCGCAGTACCCCGGGTTCGCGGCGGACGTGGCGCTGTTGGTGTAGCATGAGAGTGTGTGATGTAGAGCTGATGGTTTGTATGCCGCAGTACCCCGGGTTCGCGGCGGACGTGGCGCTGTTGGTGTAGCATGAGAGTGTGTGATGTAGAGCTGATGGTTTGTATGGCGCAGTACCTCGGGTTCGCGGCGGACGTGGCGCTGTTGGTGTAGCATGAGAGTGTGTGATGTAGAGCTGATGGTTTGTATGGCGCAGTACCTCGGGTTCGCGGCGGACGTGGCGCTGTTGGTGTAGCATGAGAGTGTGTGATGTAGAGCTGATGGTTTGTATGGCGCAGTACCCCGGGTTCGCGGCGGACGTGGCGCTGTTGGTGTAGCATGAGAGTGTGTGATGTAGAGCTGATGGTTTGTATGGCGCAGTACCTCGGGTTCGCGGCGGACGTGGCGCTGTTGGTGTAGCATGAGAGTGTGTGATGTAGAGCTAATGGTTTGTATGGCGCAGTACCCCGGGTTCGCGGCGGACGTGGCGCTGTTGGTGTAGCATGAGAGTGTGTGATGTAGAGCTGATGGTTTGTATGGCGCAGTACCTCGGGTTCGCGGCGGATGTGGCGCTGTTGGTGTAGCATGAGAGTGTGTGATGTAGAGCTGATGGTTTGTATGGCGCAGTACCCCGGGTTCGCGGCGGACGTGGCGCTGTTGGTGTAGCATGAGAGTGTGTGATGTAGAGCTGATGGTTTGTATGGCGCAGTACCTCGGGTTCGCGGCGGACGTGGCGCTGTTGGTGTAGCATGAGAGTGTGTGATGTAGAGCTGATGGTTTGTATGGCGCAGTACCTCGGGTTCGCGGCGGACGTGGCGCTGTTGGTGTAGCATGAGAGTGTGTGATGTAGAGCTGATGGTTTGTATGCCGCAGTACCCCGGGTTCGCGGCGGACGTGGCGCTGTTGGTGTAGCATGAGAGTGTGTGATGTAGAGCTGATGGTTTGTATGGCGCAGTACCCCGGGTTCGCGGCGGACGTGGCGCTGTTGGTGTAGCATGAGAGTGTGTGATGTAGAGCTGATGGTTTGTATGGCGCAGTACCTCGGGTTCGCGGCGGACGTGGCGCTGTTGGTGTAGCATGAGAGTGTGTGATGTAGAGCTGATGGTTTGTATGGCGCAGTACCTCGGGTTCGCGGCGGACGTGGCGCTGTTGGTGTAGCATGAGAGTGTGTGATGTAGAGCTGATGGTTTGTATGCCGCAGTACCCCGGGTTCGCGGCGGACGTGGCGCTGTTGGTGTAGCATGAGAGTGTGTGATGTAGAGCTGATGGTTTGTATGCCGCAGTACCCCGGGTTCGCGGCGGACGTGGCGCTGTTGGTGTAGCATGAGAGTGTGTGATGTAGAGCTGATGGTTTGTATGCCGCAGTACCCCGGGTTCGCGGCGGACGTGGCGCTGTTGGTGTAGCATGAGAGTGTGTGATGTAGAGCTGATGGTTTGTATGGCGCAGTACCTCGGGTTCGCGGCGGACGTGGCGCTGTTGGTGTAGCATGAGAGTGTGTGATGTAGAGCTGATGGTTTGTATGGCGCAGTACCTCGGGTTCGCGGCGGACGTGGCGCTGTTGGTGTAGCATGAGAGTGTGTGATGTAGAGCTGATGGTTTGTATGGCGCAGTACCTCGGGTTCGCGGCGGACGTGGCGCTGTTGGTGTAGCATGAGAGTGTGTGATGTAGAGCTGATGGTTTGTATGGCGCAGTACCTCGGGTTCGCGGCGGATGTGGCGCTGTTGGTGTAGCATGAGAGTGTGTGATGTAGAGCTGATGGTTTGTATGGCGCAGTACCCCGGGTTCGCGGCGGACGTGGCGCTGTTGGTGTAGCATGAGAGTGTGTGATGTAGAGCTGATGGTTTGTATGGCGCAGTACCTCGGGTTCGCGGCGGACGTGGCGCTGTTGGTGTAGCATGAGAGTGTGTGATGTAGAGCTGATGGTTTGTATGGCGCAGTACCTCGGGTTCGCGGCGGACGTGGCGCTGTTGGTGTAGCATGAGAGTGTGTGATGTAGAGCTCATGGTTTGTATGCCGCAGTACCCCGGGTTCGCGGCGGACGTGGCGCTGTTGGTGTAGCATGAGAGTGTGTGATGTAGAGCTGATGGTTTGTATGCCGCAGTACCCCGGGTTCGCGGCGGACGTGGCGCTGTTGGTGTAGCATGAGAGTGTGTGATGTAGAGCTGATGGTTTGTATGCCGCAGTACCCCGGGTTCGCGGCGGACGTGGCGCTGTTGGTGTAGCATGAGAGTGTGTGATGTAGAGCTGATGGTTTGTATGCCGCAGTACCCCGGGTTCGCGGCGGACGTGGCGCTGTTGGTGTAGCATGAGAGTGTGTGATGTAGAGCTGATGGTTTGTATGCCGCAGTACCCCGGGTTCGCGGCGGACGTGGCGCTGTTGGTGTAGCATGAGAGTGTGTGATGTAGAGCTGATGGTTTGTATGCCGCAGTACCCCGGGTTCGCGGCGGACGTGGCGCTGTTGGTGTAGCATGAGAGTGTGTGATGTAGAGCTGATGGTTTGTATGCCGCAGTACCCCGGGTTCGCGGCGGACGTGGCGCTGTTGGTGTAGCATGACAGTGTGTGATGTAGAGCTGATGGTTTGTATGCCGCAGTACCCCGGGTTCGCGGCGGACGTGGCGCTGTTGGTGTAGCATGAGAGTGTGTGATGTAGAGCTGATGGTTTGTATGCCGCAGTACCCCGGGTTCGCGGCGGACGTGGCGCTGTTGGTGTAGCATGAGAGTGTGTGATGTAGAGCTGATGGTTTGTATGCCGCAGTACCCCGGGTTCGCGGCGGACGTGGCGCTGTTGGTGTAGCATGAGAGTGTGTGATGTAGAGCTGATGGTTTGTATGCCGCAGTACCCCGGGTTCGCGGCGGACGTGGCGCTGTTGGTGTAGCATGAGAGTGTGTGATGTAGAGCTGATGGTTTGTATGGCGCAGTACCCCGGGTTCGCGGCGGACGTGGCGCTGTTGGTGTAGCATGAGAGTGTGTGATGTAGAGCTGATGGTTTGTATGCCGCAGTACCCCGGGTTCGCGGCGGACGTGGCGCTGTTGGTGTAGCATGAGAGTGTGTGATGTAGAGCTGATGGTTTGTATGCCGCAGTACCCCGGGTTCGCGGCGGACGTGGCGCTGTTGGTGTAGCATGAGAGTGTGTGATGTAGAGCTGATGGTTTGTATGCCGCAGTACCCCGGGTTCGCGGCGGACGTGGCGCTGTTGGTGTAGCATGAGAGTGTGTGATGTAGAGCTGATGGTTTGTATGCCGCAGTACCCCGGGTTCGCGGCGGATGTGGCGCTGTTGGTGTAGCATGAGAGTGTGTGATGTAGAGCTGATGGTTTGTATGCCGCAGTACCCCGGGTTCGCGGCGGACGTGGCGCTGTTGGTGTAGCATGAGAGTGTGTGATGTAGAGCTGATGGTTTGTATGCCGCAGTACCCCGGGTTCGCGGCGGACGTGGCGCTGTTGGTGTAGCATGAGAGTGTGTGATGTAGAGCTGATGGTTTGTATGCCGCAGTACCCCGGGTTCGCGGCGGACGTGGCGCTGTTGGTGTAGCATGAGAGTGTGTGATGTAGAGCTGATGGTTTGTATGCCGCAGTACCCCGGGTTCGCGGCGGACGTGGCGCTGTTGGTGTAGCATGAGAGTGTGTGATGTAGAGCTGATGGTTTGTATGCCGCAGTACCCCGGGTTCGCGGCGGACGTGGCGCTGTTGGTGTAGCATGAGAGTGTGTGATGTAGAGCTGATGGTTTGTATGCCGCAGTACCCCGGGTTCGCGGCGGACGTGGCGCTGTTGGTGTAGCATGAGAGTGTGTGATGTAGAGCTGATGGTTTGTATGGCGCAGTACCTCGGGTTCGCGGCGGACGTGGCGCTGTTGGTGTAGCATGAGAGTGTGTGATGTAGAGCTAATGGTTTGTATGGCGCAGTACCCCGGGTTCGCGGCGGACGTGGCGCTGTTGGTGTAGCATGAGAGTGTGTGATGTAGAGCTGATGGTTTGTATGCCGCAGTACCCCGGGTTCGCGGCGGACGTGGCGCTGTTGGTGTAGCATGAGAGTGTGTGATGTAGAGCTGATGGTTTGTATGCCGCAGTACCCCGGGTTCGCGGCGGACGTGGCGCTGTTGGTGTAGCATGAGAGTGTGTGATGTAGAGCTGATGGTTTGTATGCCGCAGTACCCCGGGTTCGCGGCGGACGTGGCGCTGTTGGTGTAGCATGAGAGTGTGTGATGTAGAGCTGATGGTTTGTATGCCGCAGTACCCCGGGTTCGCGGCGGACGTGGCGCTGTTGGTGTAGCATGAGAGTGTGTGATGTAGAGCTGATGGTTTGTATGCCGCAGTACCCCGGGTTCGCGGCGGACGTGGCGCTGTTGGTGTAGCATGAGAGTGTGTGATGTAGAGCTGATGGTTTGTATGGCGCAGTACCTCGGGTTCGCGGCGGACGTGGCGCTGTTGGTGTAGCATGAGAGTGTGTGATGTAGAGCTGATGGTTTGTATGGCGCAGTACCTCGGGTTCGCGGCGGACGTGGCGCTGTTGGTGTAGCATGAGAGTGTGTGATGTAGAGCTGATGGTTTGTATGGCGCAGTACCCCGGGTTCGCGGCGGACGTGGCGCTGTTGGTGTAGCATGAGAGTGTGTGATGTAGAGCTGATGGTTTGTATGGCGCAGTACCTCGGGTTCGCGGCGGACGTGGCGCTGTTGGTGTAGCATGAGAGTGTGTGATGTAGAGCTAATGGTTTGTATGGCGCAGTACCCCGGGTTCGCGGCGGACGTGGCGCTGTTGGTGTAGCATGAGAGTGTGTGATGTAGAGCTGATGGTTTGTATGGCGCAGTACCTCGGGTTCGCGGCGGATGTGGCGCTGTTGGTGTAGCATGAGAGTGTGTGATGTAGAGCTGATGGTTTGTATGGCGCAGTACCCCGGGTTCGCGGCGGACGTGGCGCTGTTGGTGTAGCATGAGAGTGTGTGATGTAGAGCTGATGGTTTGTATGGCGCAGTACCTCGGGTTCGCGGCGGACGTGGCGCTGTTGGTGTAGCATGAGAGTGTGTGATGTAGAGCTGATGGTTTGTATGGCGCAGTACCTCGGGTTCGCGGCGGACGTGGCGCTGTTGGTGTAGCATGAGAGTGTGTGATGTAGAGCTGATGGTTTGTATGCCGCAGTACCCCGGGTTCGCGGCGGACGTGGCGCTGTTGGTGTAGCATGAGAGTGTGTGATGTAGAGCTGATGGTTTGTATGCCGCAGTACCCCGGGTTCGCGGCGGACGTGGCGCTGTTGGTGTAGCATGAGAGTGTGTGATGTAGAGCTGATGGTTTGTATGGCGCAGTACCTCGGGTTCGCGGCGGATGTGGCGCTGTTGGTGTAGCATGAGAGTGTGTGATGTAGAGCTGATGGTTTGTATGGCGCAGTACCCCGGGTTCGCGGCGGACGTGGCGCTGTTGGTGTATCATGAGAATGTGTGATGTAGAGCTGATGGTTTGTATGCCGCAGTACCCCGGGTTCGCGGCGGACGTGGCGCTGTTGGTGTAGCATGAGAGTGTGTGATGTAGAGCTAATGGTTTGTATGGCGCAGTACCCCGGGTTCGCGGCGGACGTGGCGCTGTTGGTGTAGCATGAGAGTGTGTGATGTAGAGCTGATGGTTTGTATGGCGCAGTACCTCGGGTTCGCGGCGGATGTGGCGCTGTTGGTGTAGCATGAGAGTGTGTGATGTAGAGCTGATGGTTTGTATGGCGCAGTACCCCGGGTTCGCGGCGGACGTGGCGCTGTTGGTGTAGCATGAGAGTGTGTGATGTAGAGCTGATGGTTTGTATGGCGCAGTACCTCGGGTTCGCGGCGGACGTGGCGCTGTTGGTGTAGCATGAGAGTGTGTGATGTAGAGCTGATGGTTTGTATGGCGCAGTACCTCGGGTTCGCGGCGGACGTGGCGCTGTTGGTGTAGCATGAGAGTGTGTGATGTAGAGCTGATGGTTTGTATGCCGCAGTACCCCGGGTTCGCGGCGGACGTGGCGCTGTTGGTGTAGCATGAGAGTGTGTGATGTAGAGCTGATGGTTTGTATGCCGCAGTACCCCGGGTTCGCGGCGGACGTGGCGCTGTTGGTGTAGCATGAGAGTGTGTGATGTAGAGCTGATGGTTTGTATGCCGCAGTACCCCGGGTTCGCGGCGGACGTGGCGCTGTTGGTGTAGCATGAGAGTGTGTGATGTAGAGCTGATGGTTTGTATGGCGCAGTACCTCGGGTTCGCGGCGGACGTGGCGCTGTTGGTGTAGCATGAGAGTGTGTGATGTAGAGCTGATGGTTTGTATGGCGCAGTACCTCGGGTTCGCGGCGGACGTGGCGCTGTTGGTGTAGCATGAGAGTGTGTGATGTAGAGCTGATGGTTTGTATGCCGCAGTACCCCGGGTTCGCGGCGGACGTGGCGCTGTTGGTGTAGCATGAGAGTGTGTGATGTAGAGCTGATGGTTTGTATGGCGCAGTACCTCGGGTTCGCGGCGGATGTGGCGCTGTTGGTGTAGCATGAGAGTGTGTGATGTAGAGCTGATGGTTTGTATGGCGCAGTACCCCGGGTTCGCGGCGGACGTGGCGCTGTTGGTGTAGCATGAGAGTGTGTGATGTAGAGCTGATGGTTTGTATGGCGCAGTACCTCGGGTTCGCGGCGGACGTGGCGCTGTTGGTGTAGCATGAGAGTGTGTGATGTAGAGCTGATGGTTTGTATGGCGCAGTACCTCGGGTTCGCGGCGGACGTGGCGCTGTTGGTGTAGCATGAGAGTGTGTGATGTAGAGCTCATGGTTTGTATGCCGCAGTACCCCGGGTTCGCGGCGGACGTGGCGCTGTTGGTGTAGCATGAGAGTGTGTGATGTAGAGCTGATGGTTTGTATGCCGCAGTACCCCGGGTTCGCGGCGGACGTGGCGCTGTTGGTGTAGCATGAGAGTGTGTGATGTAGAGCTGATGGTTTGTATGCCGCAGTACCCCGGGTTCGCGGCGGACGTGGCGCTGTTGGTGTAGCATGAGAGTGTGTGATGTAGAGCTGATGGTTTGTATGCCGCAGTACCCCGGGTTCGCGGCGGACGTGGCGCTGTTGGTGTAGCATGAGAGTGTGTGATGTAGAGCTGATGGTTTGTATGCCGCAGTACCCCGGGTTCGCGGCGGACGTGGCGCTGTTGGTGTAGCATGAGAGTGTGTGATGTAGAGCTGATGGTTTGTATGCCGCAGTACCCCGGGTTCGCGGCGGACGTGGCGCTGTTGGTGTAGCATGAGAGTGTGTGATGTAGAGCTGATGGTTTGTATGCCGCAGTACCCCGGGTTCGCGGCGGACGTGGCGCTGTTGGTGTAGCATGAGAGTGTGTGATGTAGAGCTGATGGTTTGTATGCCGCAGTACCCCGGGTTCGCGGCGGACGTGGCGCTGTTGGTGTAGCATGAGAGTGTGTGATGTAGAGCTGATGGTTTGTATGCCGCAGTACCCCGGGTTCGCGGCGGACGTGGCGCTGTTGGTGTAGCATGAGAGTGTGTGATGTAGAGCTGATGGTTTGTATGCCGCAGTACCCCGGGTTCGCGGCGGACGTGGCGCTGTTGGTGTAGCATGAGAGTGTGTGATGTAGAGCTGATGGTTTGTATGCCGCAGTACCCCGGGTTCGCGGCGGACGTGGCGCTGTTGGTGTAGCATGAGAGTGTGTGATGTAGAGCTGATGGTTTGTATGGCGCAGTACCCCGGGTTCGCGGCGGACGTGGCGCTGTTGGTGTAGCATGAGAGTGTGTGATGTAGAGCTGATGGTTTGTATGCCGCAGTACCCCGGGTTCGCGGCGGACGTGGCGCTGTTGGTGTAGCATGAGAGTGTGTGATGTAGAGCTGATGGTTTGTATGCCGCAGTACCCCGGGTTCGCGGCGGACGTGGCGCTGTTGGTGTAGCATGAGAGTGTGTGATGTAGAGCTGATGGTTTGTATGCCGCAGTACCCCGGGTTCGCGGCGGACGTGGCGCTGTTGGTGTAGCATGAGAGTGTGTGATGTAGAGCTGATGGTTTGTATGCCGCAGTACCCCGGGTTCGCGGCGGATGTGGCGCTGTTGGTGTAGCATGAGAGTGTGTGATGTAGAGCTGATGGTTTGTATGCCGCAGTACCCCGGGTTCGCGGCGGACGTGGCGCTGTTGGTGTAGCATGAGAGTGTGTGATGTAGAGCTGATGGTTTGTATGCCGCAGTACCCCGGGTTCGCGGCGGACGTGGCGCTGTTGGTGTAGCATGAGAGTGTGTGATGTAGAGCTGATGGTTTGTATGCCGCAGTACCCCGGGTTCGCGGCGGACGTGGCGCTGTTGGTGTAGCATGAGAGTGTGTGATGTAGAGCTGATGGTTTGTATGCCGCAGTACCCCGGGTTCGCGGCGGACGTGGCGCTGTTGGTGTAGCATGAGAGTGTGTGATGTAGAGCTGATGGTTTGTATGCCGCAGTACCCCGGGTTCGCGGCGGACGTGGCGCTGTTGGTGTAGCATGAGAGTGTGTGATGTAGAGCTGATGGTTTGTATGCCGCAGTACCCCGGGTTCGCGGCGGACGTGGCGCTGTTGGTGTAGCATGAGAGTGTGTGATGTAGAGCTGATGGTTTGTATGCCGCAGTACCCCGGGTTCGCGGCGGACGTGGCGCTGTTGGTGTAGCATGAGAGTGTGTGATGTAGAGCTGATGGTTTGTATGCCGCAGTACCCCGGGTTCGCGGCGGACGTGGCGCTGTTGGTGTAGCATGAGAGTGTGTGATGTAGAGCTGATGGTTTGTATGCCGCAGTACCCCGGGTTCGCGGCGGACGTGGCGCTGTTGGTGTAGCATGAGAGTGTGTGATGTAGAGCTGATGGTTTGTATGGCGCAGTACCCCGGGTTCGCGGCGGACGTGGCGCTGTTGGTGTAGCATGAGAGTGTGTGATGTAGAGCTGATGTATAGGCGTAATTTTGCCAATATCAAGTGCGATTATAAAGATTTACAAAGTAAAAGAGGGATAATAGGATAGAAAGGAATCGGGAAAGGACTAGGGTAGAAAAAGGAATGACGACATGACCGTATGAAAGCATACGGTATAGTCTTGCCAATATCAAATGAAGGAGGAAAAAGAAATCGACAGTAAAATGGGTACCGCCACTTTACTAAAGATTTTGGGATTCATTGAGATAACACAAACACCGAGATCACTGCTTAAATGCTACACTTCTCACACTTAATATTACTATACGAATGATTATTCTACAAAATTAGTACACTTTTGCACAATAATATTCAATAAAATTAAATTTGAAAAATATAATATTTACACGCGTCTACAGTCTTCGGGCTACCCTCAAAGAATCTAATTTAATCTTAATCTATACAGTTTTTTTTTTTTTTGTAATACAAATACATATTTCATTAACTAAGCAAGTATTATAAGAATGAATATAACATCCAGACAGTAGGTAATTGCTATGTTTTTCTAACTTTGCAATGTAACAATAATAAACACAATATAAGTAGGTATTAGTTTTAGGAATTCAGTATTAAGCTATACAAATAGACAAGTGGGTAATCCGAGGAATTTAAATATAATGTAGGTACTTATAACTATTACTAAGTACAGAATTGTATGCATTTTGGTGACTATGTAAGCATTAGGTAAATTTAGGTGTTTTGTATGTGTAGGTCCTCGTGTGAGTGAGTGTGAGAGAGTGTGTGTAAGTATACTGTCATACAACATGACAATATAAGTTGCGGATAGGTACATATTTTAGTTTTGTTTAATATTTTTTTCTATTTCATTGTAATTTTGTGTTTTTAGCCATGAAGTTAAGGTTTTTTTACATTTAAAATAGGTCATTGGATAAATATTTAATATTTTATTTAATTTATTATATAAATCAGCAGATTTATTTGAAAACTGATTTTTCGCCATTTGTGTTCGAACACCTTTCATAGTAAATATATATGTGTGTCGCAGTACCCCGGGTTCGCGGCGGACGTGGCGCTGTTGGCGCTCAGCTCGTGCGTGGGCCAGCTGCTCATCTACCACACCATCGCGCACTTCGGGGCGCTCGTGTTCTCCATCATCATGACGCTCAGGCAGGTCGGTAACTAATAATACAACTAGTAAAACTATGGCATTTGTCACTTGTGTGTGAGAACACTTAGCCCTATCGGTTTCACCATTAACTGATCATTAAACCAATTCATCATCGTTTTAAATGGATGTAACCCTCATTTCATTTCATTTATTAAGTAAGCAAAAATACAAGATATATTCAGACTGGGCAAGTCCCTGATCCCAACACTAGGAGTCCCTGTCACGTAGGAATCAGTTTCCACCGCATAAACTGGTTATTACATTTAAGTCTTACAATCTACTTATACATCAAATAATGGAATACAATATTAATAAAAATAAAAAAACAATATAAACTAAGATCAACTATTAATCATAACATAACTCTAAAGTAAACAATGATAGAAAATAAATAAGTAAGTTCTTAGAACGTGGATCAAATGAATCTGTTATCAAACCAAAATTAACAAGGCACATGCTTGGTGAAACACACCACCTGCATTCACTATGAATATATTGCATCGTGTTTGCATACAATTTAATTTCTAATTATAAACAAAAACGACCATATTCTTACATCTAATTAATTTGCAGTTGAAAACGTGTACCCAATTAGGTGATATATGTCTGTACTCGTCCCGCTTGAATACTATGTATTACGAACTCTCCAGATGCGATGGTGAAGTCAGTGTTCCCCAAATAAAATTCAAAATGAACCGGTTTGATTCCCGGCTAGATTTAAAAAAAAATCTAGTGATGCAGTTTTATTTTTATCAAAATCGGCCCCGAGACTCCTTTGAACATTTTTCGCTATTCCTTGTAGTTTAGGATTTGGCCTTCAAGGCACACTTTAAAAATTCACCCTGTATACATACTTGTAGTGTTTTTTAATTGCTATTTGACATTTTGTAATGATTGACATTTTGGTCGTTCATTGCTTTTATTAATCTTTAGGTTAAGGATTTTTTAAACCAAGAAAATAAATGTTAAATTAATCAAAAGTAGTAAATGCTACAGAAAGATTTTTACGTATAATTACCAATATAAAAATAATAATTAAACTTTGGTATTTATTTATTTTAATTAAAAACTTTATTGCCCAAATGTACTATTAGAAGTACGTTTGTACGGGCACTAAAACTACTGCAGAGCCTTTAGTTCCATTATTATTTATATATCGGTAAAGTCAATTGTAATAAATACTTTTGTATTATAAATAATATTAAAGAAATATCCAACACTGAAAGACTAAACAAATATATGTTCATTCTGCGACACACAGTAGTCGAGTATTACTGGAAGTGACAAAGCTCGTTTTGTATGGAGAGCTCGGAGTGTATGTGTGTGTGTGTGCAGGCGGTGTCCATCCTGTTGTCGTGCGCGGTGTACGGACACGCGCTGTCGGCGCGCGGCGTGGCCGGCATAGTGGGGGTGCTGGCGGCCGTCATGTTCCGCCTGTACTGCCGCCAGAGGGCCAAGCGCCTGCGCACCGACCCCGTGTGACCACCCCTCGCCTGCTGCGCGACCACATATCCCCGTGGTTACTTGACGTAATGTGATTGACTAATAATCTTCTAATAATTTACACGGATTAATAATGTATTCAAAGTATTGTAATGACTTTATTGTAGATTAAAAATAACAAAATATTGATTCTCCTTTGTTTGCAGTTGAAGTATGGTTATATTGTATTTTGACAGAAGTCTCGCGATGCCTTTAGTCTCAATTAGTAGTATTTTTGTTCTGCCAACGATCTTCCTAATTTTAAGAAGTTTCTCGTGTTGGAGCTTTCCTATAAAAAGGGTACAATAATAGCGGGCTGAGGCTTTGGGTAAATATTCTCTGGTTTTATACAGCCGTTAACTCATTCCAATAAGTAGTTAAAGTTGAAGCTTCAAATCCATATTTTATATATGGATTATGGATAAGTTATCTACTTTACAAGTTGTGTTACATCCCTTCCGTATATTATTCATATTTTCATGTAATAGAAATATTATAGTTAATAGTTTCTGGTAGTTGTACCACAATACGAACACACCCCAACAATGAACACCTCAATGTTTTTGCTTCATAAGAATAACATAGGACTACCGTTGGAATCTTAATTTTACATTGTCTTAAAGTGGCTAACATAAAACAACATGATAGTGCTGTTCACGTTCTCTTCTTGTTATAAGCAAAAACATTTAGGTGTTCCGTGTTCACATAGTGGTGCCGTCCCCACACACAGCACAAGCCCGGAGCTTAGTTTGTGCCCCGACCAATATCCAGGCCATATTATTATTTATTTGTATTTTATATACTTACATGAAAGCTTTGTGATATTTGGTCGCAGTAGAGCATAGTATATCTGTGTAGTTATTCTCGAATATGTGTGTAGCGAGAGGATCACAAAATCATGTATGTTCTGAAAAGCTTTATTAAGTTTGATTTGTATAGATTTTATCAAATAACTATTTATATAATTGTTAAATACCGACTAATGATTGCTTTTAAATGTTTTGTTTATAAAATATTGAATGTATTTTTCACGTAGCGTTTTGTACGTGCGGCGGTTCTTAGTATTAAGTGTTTAA